>JADRCD010223575.1:10038-39795 GCA_019843815.1 Montemys delectorum
GTTTCTCTGTGTAGCCCTGGCTCTCCTGGAACTCACTCTGTAGACCTAGCTGGCTTCCAACTCAGAAATCCGCCTGCCTCTGCCTCCCAAATGCTGGGATTAAAGGCATGTGCCACCACTGCCTGGCAGAATACTGAACTTTTAAAAAGGCACTTTAGAAAGCATTAATATAAATTTGGGGGGATGGATTGAAATGTCTTACTGTAAGAATATTATATAATTTATCTTATTAATGATACTACTAAAACATTAATAATAATAATAACAATAATAATAGTAAATAGGAAAACAGTAAAAATTGTAAAATAATAGTAATAATAACAAAAGTGTTCATATTATAAAATGGGGAAGAAAGGGAAAAAAAGACATCAACAACATTAAGTGAGCATGCTGGTTTCACCCTAATGTTTTTGTCTTTCTCTTAGTATATTTGTGTGTGTGTGTGTGTGTGTGTGTGTGTGTGTGTACAAGTGGAGGGAAGACAAGACAACTTTGGATGTTACTCTGTGGGTGCAGTCTACCTTGTCTTTTCAGGGAGGGCTTAGCTGGCCTGAGATTCACATAGGAGGTTACTGTATTAGTGCATGGGCCCTGGGATTCTCCTGTCTCAAGCTCTCCAGAGCAGGGATTTCTAGTCTATATCACTACTCACACCCAGCCTTCCAATGTGTGTTCTGGTGATCAATCAGGTCTATCTTTCCTGAGCCATCTTGCCCAGCTGTATACAATTTCTCAAAAGCATAGCTTTAATTATAGTGTGCACTAACATGGTGTGTGTGTGTCTGGGGCTGAGGTAGAAGAGTTACAAATCCAAGACCAAAATGAGCCACATAGTAAGATCCTATCCCTAACAATAAAAAGGAGAAGAGAAAAAAAAAAAGAAAAAGAAAAGAAACCCTAACAGTCACAGCATTTTGTACCAAAAAGCATCTCACTGTTACAAATACTGTAACTTCTTTCAACTGAAGCACTTGACAGAGCAGCAGCCCCCACCCTTCCTGACACTGTGCTTACTACAGCTCCTCATGGTGTGCTGACCTCAGCTATAAAATTATTCTTGTTGCTATTTCAGAACTATAATATTTTACTGCTAGGAATCATAATGTAAGTATCTGATCTGCAGGGTGGACGTAGGTGAGCCCTACAAAAGGGTCGTCTGATCCCCACACAGGATCTCAGCCCCCAGTCGAGCAACAACAACAACTCTAAGTACATCAAGGTTTGTTCTTTTAATAACTTCTGAAATTAAGCTCTAATACACTGCCTAATATGAATCCAATTCCAAATTACTGTGAAACAGCAGACCTTCAGAAACACTGGCAACAGACATACTTCCTGAAGGATTTCTGAGCTGCCAGATAGCCTGGTCCAGAGACAGAGCCCTTTCCCACAAACTAAGGAGGAGTCAGACAGGAAGCACAGGCCTGCCTAGTTTTGTCCTTTTCCTATTATTTAGTTTAAACATTTTGGTATATATTCTTTTCAGTTAACTGTGTGTTTATATACTTTACATATAATACCTTTATTTATATTTAATTACTTTTGTCATAATTAATAAATTTAATTAATTAATTTATTTATTGAGTTTTTTGACATAGTATTTCCCTGTATATCCCTAACTGTCCTGGAACTTGCTTTGTAGACCAGGCTGTCCTCAATTCAGGAACCCAATGTCTCTGCCTCCCAAGTGCTAGGACTAAAGGTCTGAGCTACCATGCCTAGCTGTTTCTTTTTTACTTTGATTTGTTTTGAGATGTAGTCTTGCTCTACTGCACAGCCTACCTGGAACTCCAAATGACTGCTGCCTCAGCTCCTGAGGAGCTAACAGTAGCTCTACTGTGCTGTTGCTTGACTTAGGTCAGGCCTCTCCTCCAGAGCTCGGCAGTCTAGTGAAGCACAACTAGGAGACTCCCACAGTAGAGTGTGATGGGAGACCAGTGACAGGGCTGGAGAAGTGTTCTGAGAAAACAGACCAGGCCAGACAACCAAGGAAATGAGGGGACACTGAGGGAAGTATAAACCCCTGGCTTTCTTAAGAGCGTCTCAATCTACATACTCACAGAAGTTTAGTAGAAGCAATCCAGTCAAATCATCCACAACAAACTAAAGCATTTCTGTGCATGTAGGACTAGCACAAAATCTGACAGTGGTTTTTCTATTGCTTTTCAAGTTACTTAAACAGTAAGTAAGATAGAAGGAAATGGAAAATTCAGGTTGGCAACAGCTTAAAGATCAAAATTAACTTTGTCTCCCTAAAAAGGAACATCTGAACATCAGATAAAAAGAGGTTGTTAAGAGGTAGTGACTTGAGCCGGGCAGTGGTGGCGCACACCTTTAATCCCAGCACTTGGGAGGCAGAGGCAGGCGGATTTCTGAGTTCGAGGCCAGCCTGGTCTACAGAGTGAGTTCCAGTACAGACAGGGCTACACAGAGAAATCCTGTCTTGAAACAACAACAACAAAAACAAAAACAAAAAGAGAGGTGCTGACTTACTTTCCTCCTCCACTGTTCAAAGCTGGGGTTGGCCTTGTAAGCAAGTCTGAGATCTGAGAGGATAGCTTGGTCTTCGCTGCTGTCTGCTGCTGGACCCTTACTTCAGCCGCATCTGCTAAGTGCATCAATGTCTTCCGTTCTGGGCTTTCTTCAAAATTCTTACAGCCAATGCATTTGCATATGGAGGAACACATTATTTTTGCCTAAAAGATTTACAAAAGAAAAGTTTCCAAATCAAAAGCAGAAAATATCACTGTAAGTAGATTCCCTAACAGAAAAATAATAGCATTATATTGTCGACAGATATCTTAAAGCAGTTTCTGCTAATAATGGCTATGCCTGTGGGTAAATCAAGGATTCAACTGAGAACAGTGCTTCACCTTAGACCTTTCCACTCTCTCCCACTGATGATAGATTCTCACCCAAAGAGGACTAACATTTCTTCCAAATGAATATAAGACATAAAAATATTTTTTAAAAAGTCACTAAGGCAAGGCAGTGGTGGTGCACACCTTTAATCCCAGCACTTGGGAGGCAGAGGCAGGCGGATTTCTGAGTTTGAGGCCAGCCTGGTCTACAGAGTGAGTTCCAGGACAGCCAGGGCTACACAGAGAAACCCTGTCTCAAAAAAACCAAAAAAAGAAAAAGAAAAAGAAAAAGAAAAAGAAAAAAGGTCACTATGAATCCACTCAATGAAATCAACATTACCATGTCTGTGACCTTACACTTTTACAAACTCCCAATTACACATTTAAAAGTTTTCCCAGCTGGCCTTGGTACAGACAAGGCAGAAACACTGTCATTAATCTGAGGCCAGCCTAGGCTCCAAGTGTGAGATGTTACTTATCTCATAAGGACAAAGGGGAAAGAGGATCTCAGGCACTCTTTTTTCCTCCTTCACTGAACCAGCTTCCCAAGCCCTTCAGTAACTCATATCTATAAACCAGTGTGTTCTATGTAAAAATATAAAATATGCTTACATGAAAATACAGACTAAAGCTAGGGCTGATGGCCCACATCTATAATCCTAGCACTTAGAAAATGGAAGCAGGAGGATCACTAGTTCAAGGCCAGCCTGAGCTATATAGTGAATCCAGGTAGGCTACTTGAGACCCTGCTGCAAAATAATACACACATACAAAATAAAAAAATAATCTCAAAAACTCAGATGTTGGGTACACACAGCAAATAGCGAATATAGAACTTTCCCTTTTCGCTTGTTTTACAAAATGGACTGCTACTTCAGTGTGCCCTCATACCACACTTCACAAAACACCTTCTCCAGCTACCAGAACAGGATCCCTGGCATCAGGGGCCACATTTTTGGCTTGCTCATTTACCTAATAATGGGTATGCATTTTGTTTATAGTTCATGGGAAACAAAAGCAATTCATAATGTTTTTTGTAAGGAGAAATGTCTAAATACAGCTTCTATTTCTCTGAACTAGATATATTTTAATAGACTTCATTGGTCAAAGCATATTTTAAGTCACATGGTTAGGTTGCTTTCCCAGCCTAATACCTCTATCTCAGTAACAATGTGTACACTATGGCTTCCCTAGCTTCCCACCAACAAAGAGAGAGCACTATAACTCTTTTACTGAGATCATAGAGAGCTCTCTGTGTAGCTCTGGCTGTCCTGGAATCTACTCTGTAGACCAGGCTGTTCTTGAACTCACAGACATCTCTGGGCTCTGCTTCCTGAGTGCTGGTATTAAGGCTCCAACCACAGTGCAGGGCTTCAGTGTGATGGGGACGAGATAAAAGGCAAAGCACACTGTTTACACTTCTTAACTCTTGGACAATTTGAATAATGCTTTTGAGCTGCCTTTTCTTCAATAAGTCCATGTCTAGTTAAATAAATAAAAAACTCTGTCCTTTGTATAGAATCTAGCAAGTCAAAGAGCCTCCTTTGTCATCCTCTTGAATGCTGGAATGGCAGATATGGGCACTCCACTCAGCTGACTCTGCTAGATCTTTCTTTCATCATGTGTGTGCCTGATGTCTGAAGAGGCCATAGAGGCACTAGATTCCCTGGACCTGAAGTTACGTATAATTATAAAGTGATTATGTGTTACTAAGAACCAAATCCAAGGGTCTCCACAAGAGCAGCAGTGCTCTTAACTGCTGAGCCATCTCTCTACCCCACTTGTAAAGTCTTTTTCCCGGTTTTGGTCTTTGTTCTTCTGTTTGGTTTTTGTACACAGGTCTCACCATGTACCTCTGGCTGGCCCGGAAGTTATATAAAGCAGGCTGGTATTGAACGTCTACAAAGTCACCTGCCACTACTTCCCAACTGCTGGGATTAAAGATAAGCCACCACATCTGCCCTCCCCGTCTTTATTTTTTTGAGATAGGGTCTGTCTATGTACCCATGGCTGGCCTACAACTCAATATCAGACCAGGTTAGCTTAAGAGCTGTGATTAAAAGTATGTGCCACTGTGAGCACTCAGCTCCCTCTTTTTGTTAAGACAAGATCTCAGTAGTAGGTATTCAAAGCCAGCATTAAACTCAGTGATCTTCCTGCCTCAGTCTGATTACAAGTTTCCATTGCCACATTTGGCTCTTCTTTTAGGTGTTTTTCTTGTTGTTATGTCTGTTTGATTTTGGGGGTTAGATAGAGGATCATATATCTCAAGCTGGCCTTGACCTCATTACACAACACAAGACAACTTTGGGATTACAAGTATGCACGGCATAGGGTTAGGGAACACTTCTGAAGTACATATGATAAAGAGAGAAAAGCCTGACCTTTCAGAGAGGGGATATATTAACAGTGGAAAATTTGGGTACTTTTCTTCTCACTAAGTGTGTTATGTATATCCTTGTGCATGCCGTGTGTGTGAAGGAAGCCAGGAGTCAGAGTCCCTAGAGCTAGACTTACAGGTAGTTAAGAGCTACCTGTCAGGAGAACCAAACCTGTGTCCTTTGAAGAACAGGAAACATTCTTCTTGCTTTGTTTGTTTTGTACCAAAAAAGCATTGCACTGGTCTTGTAGGGGTGTGGCCTTGCTGGAGGGAATGCATCACTGTGAGAGTGGGCTGTGAGAGTGGGCTGTGACAGTGGGCTGTGACAGTGGGCTGTGAGGTCCCATGCTTAAGCTCTATCCAGGGCACAAAAGACCCTCTTCCTGGCTGCCTTGCATCAAGATGTAGAACTCTTGGCTCCTCCAGCACCAAGTAAGTATGTCTGAATGATGTCATGCCTCCCATGATGAAAATGTACTAAACCTCTGAAACTGTAAGTCAGCACCAATTTAAATGTCCATTTTAAGAGTTGACTTGGTTATGGTGTCTCTTCACAACAAGAAAACCTAACTCAGAGACACTTTCCATCAAAACTGGATATGGGAAGAGTTTCTTTCTGAAAATGATATTTGAAAGAATGCAAATATAGAACTAATTATAGGAATGACTCAACCCAAAAGTTTACTATCAGGCACAGGCAGATTATTATATTAATAGTTTGAGACATTGTCTGAAGTAAGAAGCAAATAATTTTACACATGACCTCTCAAGGCAAAGCAGCAAGTACATTCTCCAGGGAAGTCAGCCAGTCCAGGAGTGAACCCACTGGCTGTGAGTAACAGAAGCAGTGAGAAGGGATCCTGTGAGCTCACAGAGAGCAGTAACTCATCTGCAGCATCCCATGTGCTTCCTTCTGCAGAGCAGTGCTCAAGGGAGACAGCCTTTACTTCAGGGCTACCTCAGCATAGAGGCTATTTGGTGTCAATAAATATCTAAGCAGCCCGTGGGTAGGTGGGTAGCACTGCGCTGTGGCTGAGAGCCTCTGGTGTAGTTACCATGTGGCTATGTTAATATGTAAGTGAAAAACCAGCACAATGGTATCTTGCATGCTCTCAAGTAAAGACCATCAAATTATAATCTTGTGTCTCAGCTACCAAAACCAAGCCCATCTGAATGGTGAGCCTAATGGTTCTTCTCAAGCCCTGCTTAGAAGGGCCCAGGCCTTCTTCAAACAAAGGCCTCTCTCTGCACTACTTGCTCATTTCCAAATGTAAGAGCACAGTGATTGGCCAATTTCAAAGCACTTCCCCAACAAGTACTCACCTCATAGCACTCACAGTAGTTTTTAAGACACCCCGACCGTTTGCAGTTGCACCCTTTGCTGTGCCGCCGATCCGACTCCCCCTCTTTTCCTTTTCCTATCTTTGGCTTGAAGGCTTCGGGATTTCTGTCAAGGCATGCCTTTTGGAACAGACCAAACACCAACTGAAGTTAAATTATAGATTTGACTTAAATACTTCAAAGGTAAGGAATTAGTATTTCTCTTTATAAAGCAATGCTTCTTTAACAATGGCTAAGAGGGATGTTTGTCAGTGACTAGCAAGAATCACCTTGATTGCCTTCTGCCTCTCATTCTCGTGCTCTAAATTGTTGTAACAATTGGTACAGTTGCAGTTGTTGCAGAATTCACCATTTGCAAAGCAATCACAGTATCTGAAGATAAAAATCAGAATAAGATTAAAACATCATTTAAAATAAAATTTGCAGCTAGCTGGTTACAAGTGTGGTACATCACAATGTACTCAGAGATACTTAGGTAGAGTTAACAACCGTCATATATGAGAGCCATCAACTTCTGGAATTTCATCCTAAAAACTAAAAATCTTTCAGTGAGTTATTTCAAAATCCTGAGGAAAAGGAGCTGGGCCTTATTCTTTTTTTTTTTTTTTTTTTTTTTTTTTCAAGACAGGGTTTCTCTGTGTAGCCCTGGCTGTCCTGGAACTCACTCTGCAGACCAGGCTGGCCTCGAACTCAGAAATCCGCCTGCCTCTGCCTCTCAAGTGCTGGGATTAAAGGCGTGTGCCACCACTGCCTGGCCTTGGGCCTTATTCTTACAAGGGACCCACGGACACTGTAACAGTGCTGCTTGATCCCAAATCGCCAAGAAGACCAGAACTTTCCATGTATTTTTCTAAGAAAATTATTCATCCAATGAACTTATTTTTTTTAATTTGCTTATTTTCCGTGTATGAGTGTTTTGCCTGCATGTGTGTATGTGCACCACTTGCATGCCTGGTGCCCCTGAAGGTCAGAAGATACCCTAAGGTTGAAGTCAGATGGTTTTGAGCAACCACTTGGGTGTTAGGAACCCTTGTCCTCTGAAAGACCAACAAGTGCTTTTAAGCACTCAGCCAATCTCTAGCCCCTTGTCTAACGACTCTTAAGACTACAAGTATTCCCTGACTTGGGGAATCACATCTAAGGTCATAAACAAGAGCAAGCGACTACTGTTGAGGCCTAACCTAGGTCTCATTTTGCAGGGTCCTTAGGCCTGACGGTGTTATGGAGGACTCGAAAATTACTTGCATCTGTTTTTGTTTGTTGTCCTTTTCCAGAAAGAGTCTTAACTGTAGGCTGTCCTGGACTCACATCACAGATAGTCCAGGACGACCTGGATTGACTCCTGTCAATCCTCCTGCCCCAGTCTCCTCAGTGCTGGGACCATAGGCAATGGGCCACCACGCCCAGATTATTTTCTTCTGAATCAATAAGAGGCTAGTATTCATGCTACAACATATGTTCAACCATTTACATGTAGATTTATTTAAACTGTTTGGATTGAATTAAATTTCTCTGTTAGAGATTTTTAGTTAGCTCCAGCATCTATCTGCCTGGTCCAGGGCTCCATGTAGCTCAGGTGGCCTCAAGCCCACGATGGAGCAGAGGGTTCTTTTAACCCCCTTTTTAGTGTGAGAACTACTTGGCTTGCACTTCCATGCCCAACTAGCTTCATTTAATTGTAAGAACATATGTAGTTGTATCAAATAAGCAGACAGTAGTAAAACTACTCACAGTTTCAAACACAGTGATTTTGTACAGTTACAGGGTTTTCTCGGCCGACTGGCAGACTCTGATGGAATTATGCTGTCCAGACACACAGACACACAGACACACAGACACACACACACAAAAAAAAAAAATCAATTAGTTACTTAAAAATAGAAAACAACCTCCAATCTATAAATTCTTCCTAAAGCAAAACAATTAATAGATGCTTCCATTCCTGGCAAAACTTTATTAGAATGTTTCATTTACATTCTAAAAAATATTATCAACAATTGCTTAAGAATACATCACAAACACTCTTCTCTCTGAGAGAACTGAAGTTGAAAAGCTTTAAAACCTCCTAGCGTTTCATTATGAAGGTAGCATGAAGGAGGGGGTTCGTGAAGAACAGGTGGTGGGACAGAATGGGCTGGTTAACTTGGCATGGTTCACAGGCTGACACAGCAAAGGCAGCGAAGAGCTGCCAAACAATGACACGGGGCCAACACTCAACACGTGAAAAACAGCACTAAACATCATTTTACAAACATTCACAATGAGTGGTAAAACATGGCAAAACTGGCAAAGGACATGAGGGAATCCTTCCTGATAGTCTCTAAACTTGTCCATTTCAACTATTTCAAAATAGAGTACTTTATACAAATACACAGCTTTAAAGGGAAACACAAATGGAATATATTTGGAATAAATCTATTTAATGCTGCACTTAAACTGACTTTCAATTTACATATTTTCAAAATACTCACCCATTGAATGGCAGCCTTGCCTGTGTCTGGATGCCAGATGTTCCAGTAAAGTTAGAGTTGCTTGCTATAGACACATACGAAGACTGCTGTAACTATTAGCAAAGAAATAAATTCAGATAATATCTGCAAAAATTTATAACACTCTCAAACATAACAATGTATAAGAAGCATGACTACCCAAAAACAAAAAGCAATGGGAATTTCCTATCAACCTGATGGTGTGTTTCTAATGACCTCAGCCAACACTAGTGAAACAGCATGAATGTCTAACAGCACTGAATGGTAGATATAAAAAGGCTGCCTCACAAAGGACAACGTCGGGGTCATAGGAAATTTTAGGTAAATGTCCTGCAATACCAAAATAACATCTTTTAACTGGTAAGTAGGTACTGTATTACTTATCACACCACAAACAGTAAGAGGGATGGGGGAGGGGGACCACACACCACACAGCTTCTATTCTGCACTGCTGTGTAAGCACAGGGGACATTATGGCCTCTCGGCTGAGAGCAGTGGTTCACACTCATCCTCCCGGCACCGCCAAGACAGAGGCATGGTCAATTCCATGCCGCCCTATGCTAAAGTGAGATCCTGTCTCAAAAAAGTCCCCAAGAAACGTACCTTACAGCCTATTTTCAAACACAAGCCAGCAGCAGCATATTTGTGTGTACAGATGAACGTTAGTGTGGGCACAGTCTTTCCTAAATTCACCAGGATTCTGATTTTTAATGTTAACTTTGTAAAATGCTTATCAATAGTCTTGCCCTATCACCAAACTATTCCAAATTACCCAAGTTTTAAATCTTATTTCTGCTGCATATCTCTAAATTCAGATGTTCAATTAATCTAACATTTTAAAAAGAGCCGTGTTAATACAGAGCTGATGTTTACATTGTGCTTAGAACATGGTAGAGCTGTACACTCTAAGGGCAAACCACAGCTCCAAAGTATAGTGCCCTCACCCCACGTACCTGAGTAACATACTGGGCCGGAAGTACTGCATAACCCACATTCCCTGTTCCTGGAGCTGGTGCCAACACAGTACCTGGTGGCAGGTTAGTGAGGTTGGGCTGGATCTGAGGCAGTGGTGTGGCAGGCATGATGAGCCGCTGCTGTGGCTGGTTAGTTGTTACAATTTGTGAAGTTGAATTGATTGGTTTTGGAACAACCTTTTAAAAAAAAAAAAAAGAAAATTTGTGACTAAATAATAAAAACCATTAATTTTATGGGAGCTTAATCCAGTATAAATCTCTTATATACAAATTAGTTTCTAAACAATTATTTTCAAAACAGAGTTTCTCTATATGGCCTTGGCTGTCCTAAAACTGGTTCTGTAGCTCAGGCTGGCCAGGTCTGACTCAGACATCTGCCTGTCTCTGCTTCCCAAGTGCTGGGATTAAATGAATGTGTCACCATGCCCAGCTTCTTTACTTTTTATAACTAAAAAGTAAATTGCCCTTTGGGAAAAATGGAGAGGCTCCACCATACTCACTTGCTTAACGGCCTGAGCTTGGACAAATGGGACTGACATCCGTACAGGGGCGGCATTAACAACCACGGGTTTCGCTTTAAAATAAATAAATAAAAAATATTTACAAAAAACAGTACTCAAAACACTTAAGAATACTTATCCTTACAGCTTAGAGCATTCCACTTGATCCTCATTTTTACCTGTCTTGGGAGGCAGAGGCAGATCCAGGGATCTCTGTGAGTTGGGAGGGGAGCCTGATTTACATAATGAGTTCCAGCCCAGCCTGGCTACAATAAAAACAAAATAAAAGAACAAAACCCAAAACCCAACAACAACAGAGTTGCTTATCCCCCCCCCCCAGCAAATGGGAATCTGAGGTGAGTAACCACCCCAGGGGAGGGACCATCTACAGGTTCAAAGCTCCCACTGAAATCCTTCAGCCCGCACTCAGAGCCACACACAAAACCAAAAACAAATGAACTGCATTTGCATGTTCAGCTAAGCACACACTCTGTGCTGCTACTTTTAATTTCTGTGTCTTTCTTTAAGCTAGAGAAAAGATCACACTGGCACAACTAAGTGTTTAAAAAGACAATAGGGCAAAAAGTTAAGAGTCTGAGGTCTTGACCTGGCAAGATGGCTCCACTCGGTAAGTGGGCACAATTCAATCCCTGAGACCTACCTGGTTGAAGAAAAGGACCAACTCCCACAACTCTGACACACACGCATGTGAACACACACGCATGCACATGCACAGACATACATGCATGTGCACACATGTGCACACACACAAAACACCCATGAACTTAACATGTACACATGTACATGAACAGTCACATACAAACATGTGCACACACATGCATATACACATGCACACATGAGCATATATGCATATACACACTCAAAATACATGCACACATTCATGAATGTACACACTAATAATGAAAAATAAGTTCTAAAGTCAAAAGATCCAGTGGTCCAAGACCCAGATGTTTGCGTGTGATGTGGGTAGTAAATTCCACACAGGGAAGAAGGGTTAAAAGGGTTATTTCCTTAAAGTGGATTACAATAGTTCCCGCCAAATAGCAAATAGCCAATAAATGTCATGTATCGTCACTACTGCTATCACTGAAATCCTGCTATAATGAAATCTTGTATAAATGACGCTGTAGGCAGTGCACTCCAGGAGACTCAAGTTTAAAGCTCGTGCTCTCAAGATTACTCTGTACCCAAATAAAAGAAAACATAAGTCTTTTTTTTAAGAAAAGACTTCTATAGTTTATGTGTATCAGTGTTTTACCTGCATTTATGTCTGTGCGCTACAAGCATGTCTGTTACCTATGGAGGTTCAAACAGTGTGTCAAATCCCATAAAATTGGGGATACAGGAGATTTCTGAGTTACCATGTAGGTGCTGGGAAATGAATCCAGGTCCTCTACAAGAGCAGCACATGCTGTCTGTGCTGTTGAGTTGTCTCTCTAAACCCACAGAAAAACAGAGAATCCTACAAGTGACTTTACAGGGACTAAGCGGTGACATTTGAGTATGTGTGTGTATAACAATAATTTAAGAAATAGAGCTAATGAATTTGAGAGAGCAAGAGGTGTGGGAAGGTAGGGACAGAGGAAAAGGCAGGAGTAAAATGATGTGATTATATTTACATTTCAAGAAATAAAACATACTATTAAGGAAGATAAACTGTCCTGAGATTTCAAAGAAAATACACTTATTGGCAGAAAATGGGCATCAGGAAAAGTGTATAGGACACCACAGTAGAGCCACAACCATGTGGCAGTGGTGGGGGCCTCCCTCATACAGGCTGTGGTGGCATACACACTGTGGCAGGGCTTCTCTGCAAACAGCATGAGAAGTGGAAATGGCACAGCTATTTGCATGCTAGTAAACACAGCGGTCGAGGTGCAACCTGGGGGAAAGTAAACACACACACACACACACACACACACACACACACGAAGAGGTAGGTTTCAGATATTTTGCTGAGTGCCCTGGAGTTAAGGCAGAAATGTGAACATTTATCCTATTTGTTGTTTGTTTTGTTTTGCTTTGTTTTGTTTTGTTTTGTTTGAAAGATCTCTACATAGTTCTAGTTGTCCTGGACCTCACTCTATAGACCAGGTTGGCCTAGAACTCAGAGATCCTCCTGTTTCTGCCTCCCAAGTTCTGGGAATAAAAGCATACACCAGGCTTGTACTCTTAAATGTAGTTTAATTTTAACTTCTGAGACAAGTCTCAGTGCGTAGCCCTGACTGGCCTGGAACTTGCTATATAGAGCAGGCTGTCTTCAGCTTCCAGACATCTGCCTACTTCCCTTTACCCCAGTGCTGGAATTATGGGCATGCCATCCTGCCCACTCTGCATCTATATTTTTAATTCTATAGGCAATGAGGAGTTTCTAAGGTGATCTGAGGTACTTAAATATTACTAAAACAACATAATACAAAATTTATTTGGTA
This sequence comes from Montemys delectorum, assembly GCA_019843815.1. Taxonomy (NCBI): domain Eukaryota; kingdom Metazoa; phylum Chordata; class Mammalia; order Rodentia; family Muridae; genus Montemys; species Montemys delectorum. Next base: position 23,037 of record JADRCD010223575.1, read on the forward strand.
GCAGTATATAAAAAACCAAATCAACTCAAGTTGAGAACCAAGACAAGTCAGAGGAGCAGAAGCATGAAAGGGTGGATGGCTTGAGGCAGGTGCAAGTGAGAACCTGCCAGACCTAGGAATGAGAAAGGAGATGTCAGCACCCACTCCCATCTCACCAATGTGCTGGAACCATGGTAAAAAGGAAGAAAAGACCACCCAAGGCAGGGCTATGCAAGTGAGGATGGCGAGAGCTAGAGACTTAGGTGGGCCAACTGGCAGAGGACAGAGCCTGAGATGCAGACACAATGGAGACACTTAGACAACGGTTGGCAACAGACTGAAGAACTCAGTCCAGGGCCATGCTCACTGCCATTTCCATAGTCTTGAAGGGGTTGGGGTGGGAGTTAGGAAGAAAGGGAGAACCTGGGGCTTCACGTATGTGACAATAAAGCCAGGAGCCTGGTCTCAAAGAAAGACAAATATTTGGGGGTGGGGGGACATTCTAAGCAATAAATGAAATGGCCTTCTTTGTATAAAAAAAGCCATCATGATATTGATGGGATTCTTCCTTTCTTAAACTTTTTTTTTTATTAGATGTTTTCTTTATTTAAAATATCTCCTTTCCCAGGTTCCTCTCCAAAAAAAAAGAAAAAAGAAAAAAAATTAAATAAAATAAAAACACAAAAACTAAAACAAACCCCTGTTCCCTCCCCCCACCCCATGCTCACCACCCCACCCTCTCCTGCTTACTGGCCCTGGCATTCCCCTACACTGGGGCATAGAACCTTCACAGGGCCAAGGGCCTCTCCTCCCATCGATGACCGACTTCGCCATTCTCTGCTACATATGCTGCTGGAGCAATCAGTCCCACCATGTGTATGCTTTGGATGGAGTTTTAATCCCTGGGAGCTCTGAGGGTACTAGTTAGTTCATATTGTTGTTCATCTTAAGGGGCTGTAAACCCTTCAGCTCCTTGGGTCCTTTCTCACTGGGGACCCTGTGCTCAGTCCAATGGGTAGCTGTGAACCTCTACTTCTGTATTAGTCGGGTACTGTCAGAGCATCTCAGGAGACAGCTATACCAGGCTCCTGTCAGCCAGCACTTGTTGGCATCCACAATAGTGTCTGGATTTGATGAGTGAATATGGGAAGGATTCTCTGGTGGAGCAGTCTCTGCATTGTCCTTGCTTTAGTCTCTGCTCCATAGTTACTCTCTACAACTCCTTCCATGGGTTTTTTTGTTCCCCCTTTTAAGAAGGAACGAAGTATACACACTTTGGTCTTCCTTCTTCGTGAGTTTACTGTGGTTTTCTTAAACTTTGATGGAGACTGGCAGGCCAGTAGCTGAAAGGCAGAGCCATGAGTGTCCTAGGTGACAGCTCTACACAGAGGGTTCCCAGGTAAGCAGTGACTAGTAGTGACTGCACAGCTCCGACTGGGCAGGGACACAGCTGGCTCAAAGCGCAGAGCACTTGCCACAGAAGCATGAGCACCTCACACCCACACAGAGCCAGATGTTGTGCTGTGCTTCATTCCAGCTCACCTAAGCGAAATGAGAGCTACGACAGGACACCCGGAAGCTTAAGGAGCCAGCTAGTCTGCTGGACTGAGTAGTGGGCAATAGCTTCCAACATAGTGAGGGCTGACACAGAGGCTCTTCTGACTTCCAGGTTTGCTCTGTGGCAAGTATGTCTGCACTCACATGTGTGTGCATGCACAAAGATAAAATAAAAGTGAATTCAAAGGTGCATATAAAATATAACTAAAAAGAATACATAAACAGTGTGTGGTGATTTGAATAAAACTGGCCCCCCATAGGCTCGTCTACTTGAGTATTTAGCCTCCAGGGAGTGGAACTCTTAGAGATTAGAAGGATTAGGAGATGAGGACTTCTTAGAACCCATGCCAGAACTAGGCTTTCTCACTCTCTACCTGCAGCTCAGGATGTAGCTAGCTCTCAACTCCTTCTTCAGTACCATGCTTGCAAAGCCTGCTGCCACTCTCCGCACCATGATGAGAATGGACTGAACCTTTACAACTGTAAGCCAGCTCCAATTAAATGTTGTCCTTATAAGGGTTGCCACAGTCGTAGTGTCTCTTCACAGCAGTAGAACAGTGACCAAGATGCAATGGCCTTGGATTTGAAGTTATTTGAGCTTGACTCTTCCATTCACTTCTGCTTTTGGTTTTGTGGTGTTGGGGATCAAGCCTAAAGCCTTACATGTAAAGTGAGCACTCTACCATCTTCTCAGTTTGGCGTTGTTGGAACAAAGAAAAGCAGGTGTAAGCTATAAGCTATTCTGAACTTTTCACTCTGCTCAACTCTGAAAAGCAGCTAAGCACGAGAACAGTTACACAAGTCTACTCATATGGATCAGGAAAGAGGAAGGGTTCATTGATTGTTAGCAGAGTCTCCTTGCAAGCCAGCCTTGAAACTGCTACATAATGACGATCTTGAACTTCTGACCTGTCTTTGTCCACCTCCCAAGCACTGGGTTTACAAGGTATATACAAGCACACCCAGTCTGTGGTAACAAGGAGTAAACCTAAGGCTCTATGCACACAAGGTAAGCACTCTGCTGACTGAGTAGCCTTGCCAATTATAATTTTAAAGTACTATTCAAAAGAAGATTAAAATAATTGTTACATTCTTTACACACTGACCCAAGCCTTGGCAAAGAGCTGTACAGTTCAGAAATTAAATAAAGCATTTGGTTCCAACTAAATCTATCCCATTAACAAACAGTGGAGGAGCAAGCAGTAAAACAGCTACCTGATTAATCGATGCTTATGATTATCTGTATTATTGAGTTTCAGGTGGTTGTGAGCGGCCTCACATGGATGCTGGAACCAAACTCTGGTTCTCTGGGAGAGAGCTAACCCCAATTAACTTCTCACAGAATAAATAGTGGTTACTTCCAACTCTGCCCTTCCTTCTCTGTCTTCTGTAAGCACTATCATTCATTCATACTGTGGAAGGAAATACCAGATTGGAAAGCCGCAGCAGCAATGTTCTTTGACAATGGTAAAAGCACTCATTACTTTTCAGAGAGAAAGGGTTACAAACCTTGCTGAAGGGGCTGTGTGTTTACACTGGGGCTCTGACTGGCTGCCTGGGCTGAGCTACCGGCCGTTGTGGCAGTAACAAGTCGGACATAATGAAACTTGCTTCCAGGCACTTGAATCTGCTGGACATTGGGAGCAGTTGCCAAGGGAATGATGGTCTTAAACTGTGACGTGCTCATTCCTCCCACAGTGATGGTCTGCACAGCTGATTTCACTGTCTGTCAAACAATACAAAACAACATGCCTACTGTTAATCTGTTAACTTACAACATCCTAAATCTCATCAACTACGTGCTTGGAAAGAAATGAAGAATAATCTTCAGCTGGAGCTGGAGAGATGATGGCTCAAGGGCTAAGCCCTCTCCCCAGAAAACCACGAGTTAGGTTCCCAGCATCTGTGAAGGCAACTCACGACCACCTGAAACTCAAATGTCCAGGGGATCCGATGCCCTCTTCTAGCTTCCACAGGCACCCGTACTTATACGCACAGGTCGCGCACACACATGCGCGTGCACACACACACACACACACACACACACACACGCCACACACACACACACACACCCCACACACACCACACACACACACACACACACACACACACACACACATATAGATATACACACTTAATTTGAGGCAGACCAGGGAAGAGTATATGGGAGGGTTTGGAGAGAGGAAAGGGGAGGGAGAAATTCTGTAATTATATTATACCATCAAAAGTAAAAAAATAATCAAACCTGAAAACAAAATGCAAGAACCCATACTTGTTGTTGCTGTCAGGTTAACTATGAAAAAAGTATCATTTTTGCTTCCCAGAATTAAAAGGGGAATACAGATGCTACTTTATCAAACAAACTATAGCACATAGCATATTTTAGAACATATTATAAAACAGAAAGGCCATCCTGTTCTTTCATCAAGTGCAGTCTATTCTGAAATGCTGCGATACTCACCACCCTGATTCATGATATCAAATACAGTTCAAAATTACCCCAATTTCAGTTGTCTGAAGAGTAACCAATTCTGGGTGTAAGAAATCTGAGTCAAGTTTTAATAATCACTTCAATAATTTTCACCAGATAGTACAATGAGACTTTGCAGGAAGCTAATGAAACACCAGAAGCAGCCAGAAAGCAATTAGTCTCATGAGATGCCCCTAATTTATGAATGATTCATGTATATCAGAGCCAACACAAGCAAAGGTGAACTGGGTATGGGTGGTAGACACGGGGCAATCTCAGCACTGCAAAAGCTGAGGCAACTCATTGAAGCCTTATTTAAAACAATAAATAACTAAAACGAAGGAAAGGTAGTTAACCTCTTATACAAGATTATTTCATAAGAGAGGACACATACCCCTACGTAGTCTAGAAAGGGTGCTCACACAAGACAACTGTCAAATGGCTAAGGATCTAAATTTTCTCTTCACACTTTCTTCCTATCTCATAGGGACTTGAGGCAGAGCTGGCAGTAGAGAGCTAGTTTAGACCCTAGGCTTGATTCCCAGCACTGCAAAACCAAAAAGTTTTAAATGCATGTGGGGAGAAATAAAGAGAAGTTTAGTTTGGCTGCCCCTGCACAGCCTTCCTCTAACTCCAGTCCCAGGGGATCCAAGGCCCTCTTCTGGGCTCTGTGGGTATATGTACATACACGATGCACACAGAGACATGAGGACAAAATTCTCACACACATAAAAGGAAAATCTTCCCAGGTGGTGGTGGCTATGCCTTTAATCCCAGCACTCAAAATGCAGAGGCAGGTGGATCTCTAAGTTTGAGGACAGCCAGACAGAGAAACTCTGTCTCAAAAGAGACTGATCAAACAAACAAACAAAGAAGGAACTCTTAAATAATCTCGGACCTTTTGGGTTTTGTTTGTTTGTTTGAGATAGATTTATTTATGTAGCCCTGGCTGTCCCGGAACTCACTCTGTAGTCCAGGCTGGCCTTGAACTCAGAAATCTGCCTGCCTCTGCCTCCCAAGTGCTGGGATTAAAGGCGTGCGCCACCACTGCCCAGCAAACTCAAACATTTTAAAATCTAATGTTAAACTCTCCTGTATCTTAAGCTTGAAGCTACCACTCTTATAAGCTAGACATCACTGGCTTCTAGCGGAAAAACATCAGCTCTATGTTCTGAATCAAAATACAAGTCTGGTTACATTTTTAAAAATGCATTTCTGTTATTATTATGTATATGAGGTATGATGTGTATATTTAAAATGCGTTTCTGTTGCCGGGCAGTGGTGGCACATGCCTTTAATCCCAGCACTTGGGAGGCAGAGGCAGGTGGATTTCTGAGTTCGAGGCCAGCCTGGTCTACAGAGTGAGTTCCAGGACAGCCAGGGCTACACAGAGAAACCCTGTCTCGAAAAACAAAACAAAACAAAACAAAAAAAATGTGTTTCTGTTATTATTATGTATGTGAGGTATGATGTATATATCTGAGTGCGGACACGTGTGCCATGACGCTGATGGAGAGGTCAGAGGATATCTCTTAAGAGTGATCACTCACACAGCCTACAGGCAGCACTTTAGCCACTAAGACGATTGGCTGCCCAAGTCAGCTCACACAGCCTACACACAGTTCAATACTGAATAAGTCACATAACTGTGGTCTCCTATCAAATCATCTGACCTTCTTTTCTCACCTTCCCCCTCCTTATTGACTTCCTTTGGGGCTAAATATTTTAAGAGCTTCAGAAAACTTGCTCAGTGGTCCAGTCTTACCTAGAATGCACACACCTAGTCTTTATCCTGACATGTGCATGCAAAGAAACATTTAAAAAAAATAATTTGTTACATCTGCAAACTTATTCTTACTGCCCTATGTCCTCCATGTTTCTTACTTTATTCTTTGCCTCAAGAACTCACTGTGAAATTTTCTTATATGTGGGTCTGCAGACAGGAAACTCTAGAAAGGAAAGGAAAGGAAAGGAAAGGAAAGGAAAGGAAAGGAAAGGAAAGGAAAGGAAAGAAGAAGAAGAGAGGGAGAGAGAAGGGAAGGAAGGAAGGAAGGAAGGAAGGAAGGGAGGGAGGAAGGGAGGAAGGGAGGGAGGAAGGGAGGAAGGAAGGAAGCAAGCAAACAGAGAGAGCGGCAGGAAGGGGAAAGAGAGAGCCCTTGTTCTTAACCTGAACCTAAACTGCTGAGTTCTTAATCTCAGTTTTAAAATTTTTGTTTGAAAATCTTTGTATCAGGTCTAGGGATACAGTTCAATGAGCAAAGACTTCCTGGACATATGTAAGGTTCCCGGCAAATGGTCCTCTGATTTCCACGCACACTCCAACACAAACACAAGTATGCATACACTAAATACACTGTAATAAAAATTAAACACCAACAATATGCAAATCCAGAGAACAGACTCAATGGAAGCCAGAACTGCAGCCTGCTCTTACTGGTCTGCTCCCAGGCTCTCAGGAAAATGACAGCCTTTCCTTCCAATTGCATCATCGCCATCATGCAGTCAGTCATGCAGGGGCTTCTGAGCATTAGCAGCTAACTTAAGGGCCATCTGTCAAAATCTGTGCTAACTTTCAGCTTTGCTGTCTGTCACTGCTCGGACCACTTCCTGCCGCATGTTTGTGAAGCCTTCCCATGAGTTGCCCGCCAGAATCAGCTTCATGAGCCCAGCATGCGCGTCAGATAGTACATAACCATAACTATTCAGAGTCTAGCCCTGTTTTTCCTCTCCTTTCCTTCTAAACCATTCCTCACTCCAGTCACAGTGGTTGTAGGAGGTTCATCGTTGCAGTCTTTCTCTGTGGCTGATGTCACTCCAAAGCACATCTACACAGACACGTTACTCAGGCCCACCTTCTCCAGAGTTCATAGCTGGGACTGATGCCATTGGAGTCGGTGCTTTTGCTCTACTATGTGGGTCCCAGGAATCAAGCACCTTTACCTGCTGAGTCATCTTACTGCCTCCTATATCCTTTCCTGACTTTGTAATTTTACAAGCATAGAGGTATTTTTAAAATAATGTTTTCCCTGCTGTCTTAGTTAGGGTTTTACTGCTGTGAACAGACACCACAACCACAGCAACTCTCATAAGGACAACATTTAATTGGGGCTGGCTTAGAGGTTCAACGGTCCAGTTCATTACCATCAAGGTGGGAGGCATGGCAGCATCGAGGCAGACATGGTGCAGGAGGAGCTGAGAGTTCTACATCTTCAACTGAAGGCTGCTAGCAAAGTACTGACTTCCAGGCAGCTAGGATGAGGGTCTTAAAGCTCACACCCACAGTGACATACCCACTCCAACAAGGCCACACTTCTAAATGGTGCCACTCCCTGGGCCAAGCAAGCATATACAAACCATAACACCTACCCTCCATAGAGCTTTAGGTTCCATATATTCATGTACACTTCTAAATCATAAGGGTACTGCCCCACATACAACAGGCATTCAATGTATACTTGTAAGTGGCAGATGAAGAAACACCAGGCAGGACCCGCCTACCTCTCTCTCCTCTTTTACTTTCCACCACACCTTCTTTTCTTGTAATGGAAAACAGCTGGGTAGGCCAAAAGCACAGTCTCCTCTTCAAGAAAGCCTTGGCTGAGCTGGGCAGTGGTGGCACACGCCTTTAATCCTAGCACTTGGGAGGCAGAGGCAGGTGGATCTCTGAGTTCGAGGCCAGCCCGGTCTACAGAGTGAGTTCCAGGACAGCCAGGGCTACACAGAGAAACCCTGTCTCTCAAAAAAACAAAAACAAAACCTACAACAACAACAAAGGTGGGGCTGGAGAGATGGCTCAGTGGTTGAGAGCACTGGCTGCTCTTCCAGAGGTCCTGAGTTTAATTCCCAGCAACCACATGGTGGCTCACAACCACCTGTAACAGGATACAATTCTCTCTTCTGGTGTGTCTGAAGACAGCTACAGTGTACTTACATATGTAAATATAAATGGCTACATCATTTTGTAAAGTGCATCCAATTAAGCCTAAGAGCCATTCCCCCCCCACACACACACACTTCTCTAACAAAGGTCTCACTAGCAGCCCAGAATGGTTCTGAAGGCAGAATCCTCCAGTCTCAATCTCCAGGAGCATCAGAGTAATTGTAATGTTGATAATTAACTGATTATCCATTGTACTTTGAACCACAAACTATATACAGCAGCAAAAAAAATCTGTATATTGTCTTTTCCTCTACAAACTTGCATTTAAATTCTATAACCTCTAAAAAAAGTTTATTGTGCCATTGCACTTAATCCCAGAACTCAGGAGGCAAAAGCAGGGCATCTCTATGAATTCAAGGCCAACATGGTCTACAAAGCAAGTTCCAGGACAGAGATACCAAATGAGACTGTCTCAAGTAGACACACACACACACACATACACACACACACACAGAAGAGAGGATGCAGATGGGGAGAGAGAGAGGGAGAGAGAAGAGAAGGGGGGGAGAGATGAGGAGAGAGATGCGGGGGGTGGGGGAGAAAGAGAGAGAGAGAGAGAATGTACATTTCTAATCATGGAATTCTTCTCTAACACTTCCATACCTTCTTGGTTTTTCAGATCAGTCTTACACTATAGCCCTGGCTAACCTGGTCTTAATTTTGTGGCAATTATTCTATCTCAGCCTCCAGGTACTAGGATGCATTTTTTTTTTACATTTAGTTATTTATTTGAGATATAAACATACATGTACATACCATCACATCAGTATGAAGGTCAGAGGACAACTTGTAGAAGTCAGTTCTCTCTTTCTCCCAGGTGGGTCCTGAGGATCAAATCAAAGACTTTTCCCTGCTGGGCCACTGTCCTGGCCCCAGTGATAAAGATTTATTCATTTTGAGACAAGGTTTCACTATGGAGCTTCTCTGGCTGGCCTTAAACTCACCATGTAGACCAGGCTGGCCTCATACTCACAGAGCTCTGCTTGCCTCTGCCTCTAGAGGACAGGGGTTAAAGACATGCACCACCATGTCAGGAACAATTTTTAATAGTATATTTACAAACTCTTTCTTTTTATGACTTTCAATATGCTTAAGTTGAAATCATTTCAAAACAGTTTGTTATAATCAAAATAAGTTTTACTGTACGCCTAATAGTAACCACAAAGCAATACTGTTCAACAGAGACCAAAATAAGGGATCAAAACACATTACTAGAATAAAATACTTAACCAAAAAGGAAGAGAGTAAGAGAGAGAGAGACAAGCAAGCAAGCAGTAACAGAACAACAGAGCAGGTTACCTAAGTATACCAGCCTCACATGTGGGCTGTCCTACTGAAATAAATAACTGCATGAAAACAACAAAGCCCAGCTGCATGCTGCTCAGGAGCTCACTTCACTCCTACCACAGAACACACACGTGCGGAAGATGATATCCAAGCAAACAACCCAAAAGAAACAGAAGTAGCCATGTTTATATTAAGTAAAATAGATTTCAATTCAAAAAACAGTAAAGAGAAACAGGGAAGACCCACTGTATTAAGATCAAGAAGTCAAAGGATGAAGTGTTAATTTAGCAAAAAGAAAACAATAACAAATATATAGTAATACAGTGTCAAAGCAGGAAGAGAGACTCCAGTGCAGTAACAGCAAGGGACCACAATACCCGACTGCCAGGAATGCACACACCATCAGACAGAAATCCAAGAACAGCATCATTTAAGCTGCAGCCTAGACCAACTGGACCTAATAGACACTAACAGAATACTGCCCAAGACTTGTAAATGATGTGCTTTTCTCATTACCACATACAACAGTTCCTAAGACATATGTATCATGTAGTCCTGAAAATACAGCTCAACAAAATGTAAAACCTGAGATCACACCGAGTCTTTCCAACCTCAATGCAACAAAACTAAAAATCTGTAAGATAATAAAACTTTGGAAACTATACAAATACATGAAAAACTTAAAATGTATTCTCTTTCTTTTATTTTACTTTTTGAGATGGTCTTACTACTTACTTAGTCCAGGCTGGCCTTGAACTTCTCTATCCTCCTGCCTCAGCCTCTTAAATATAGGGATTACATACAGGTATGCACCACCACATCGGCCTAGTTGTTCTGAAATAACAGATTACAGAAACCAAGAGGAAATACTTTAAATTCCTTGAAACAATGAAAATGGAAATATATCACATTAAAAACCTGGAAAGATCTCAAACACACAACTTATGTTACATTTTAAGGAACTAGAAACTCAGAACAAACCAGATTCTAGGTTAGGAGAAAGAAATAACAAAGATCACAACAGGGCTGGTGAGATGGCTCAGAGGGTAAGACATTATTCTTCCAAAGGTCGTGAGTTCAAATCCCAGCAATCACATGGTGGCTCACAACCATCTGTAATGAGATCTGACGCCCTTTTCTGGTGGTTTGAAGACAGCTACAGTGTACTCATTTATAATAATAAATAAATCCTTTTTAAAAAAAAAAGATCACAACAAAAATAAATGCATGAGAGACTAAAAGCTACAAAAGTCAATTTAAAAAAAAAAAAAAGAGCTAGTTTTTCTTTTTTTAAAAGATTTATTTATTGCCGGGCGGTGGTGGTGCACACCTTTAATCTATGAGCTGGGATATATAAGCAAAACACATCCTCTTCTCCTCAAGTTGCTTTTGGTCTTGGTGTGTTATCTCAGCAATAGAAACACTAAGGGGCTAGAGAGATAGGCCAGTGATTAAGAGCTGCTCTTCCGCCGGGCAGTAGTGGCACATGCCTTTAATCCTAGTACTCAGGAGGCAGAGGCAGGTAGATTTCTGAGTTCAAGGCCAGCCTGGTCTACAGAGTGAGTTCCAGGACAGCCAGGGCTACACAGAGAAACCCTGTCTCGGAAAAAAAAAAAAAAGATTTATTTATTATTATATGTAAGAACACTGTAGCTGTCTTCAGACACACCAGAAGAGGACATCAGATCTCATTACAGATGGTTACGAGCCACCATGTGGTTGCTGGGATTTGAACTTAGGACCTTCGGAAAAGAAGTCAGTGCTCTTAACTGCTGAGCCGTTTCTCCAGCACCGTTTTTTTCTTTAGGAAAAAAAAAAAAAGCATTTGATAAATGCTTAGGTATAGTAAGAAAAGATAAAACTCAAATAAAATCAGAGACAAAAATGCAGACACCTGGGTGTGGCGGCACATGCCTTTGACTCCCGCACTCGGGAGCAGAAGCAGGAACATCAACACCAGCCTGGTCTACACAGCAAGCTGCAGGATAACCAGAGCCACATAACAGAGACCGGCCTTGTCTCAAAAGAAAAAGTAAAACAAACAAACAAACAAACAACCATTTCTGAGCACTGTGCTTCAGGCCCGTGACTCCAACACTTGGAAGGAGTTCCAGGCTAACCTGGCCTACAAAGTGAGACTTGAAAGGAGTCAAGAAGACGAGTGGGCAAGGTGGCTCAATGGTAAGGGTGCTTACCCAAAGCCTGACAGACTGAGCCCAAGTCCTAGGACCCATATGGTAGGAGGAGAGAAGCAATTCCTGACTCACAGGCATGTGTGATTAGGGACACATGCCCTAGCATCTGACAGGCCAAGGCATGAGGACTGCGACTCCCAAGTTACTCTGGCTACTACAGTAAGGATGAAGTCAGCCCAGGCAAAAGGAGTGACTGCAGCCACCATCACTGGGACACGGGGGATCATCAGGAATTATTATGAACAACTATACAACACAACAAAAACAACTGGTAAGAAACGCAGGATCCTGAACCCAGGTACCTTACTATGAGTGGAAAGACCAGTACCAAGCCTGAGGCTGAGTCAGCTTCCCCATCAGCATCAAATCCTTTCTTCAGTCCTCCCATCAAAGACCACATAGTTTCCACGCAAAACATTCAACTAAAACATTTGCAGCACATACCAATTTTGGTTAAATTAGTATAAAAAATGTAAAACAATTATTCGAAACTTATTCTATGTGGCCAATATTATTCTGACACCAAAAGCAAATAAGAATACAACCAAAAAAACATAAAAGAAAAGAAAAAGACAAAACAAAACTGAAAAAAGCTATAGACAAGTATATTTGACAAGCAAACATGCAAAAATCTTCAACAAAATACTAATCAATTGAGCAAGGTCATTACTACAGTGTCTGCCTAGAAAGTGTGAAGCCTGACTGAGGTCCCCGGAACCGTAAAACAGCTACAGCAGCAACAGCCAACACCTTAGCAGCACTGTTAGAGCACAGGGGCTGAGAGAAGAGGGCTGTCGGGAGTTGGAGGCTAACCCCGGCTACGCCATGCTCCAAGACAAGCTGGGCTGCAAAGTAAGGCACAAAGAGTAACATGTCCATCAGCAAGTGGAGTGCAGCCAACCACAGGGTCACCTCAACAGATACAAAAAGAGTTCTAGGAAACTTAGTAACCCTTTGTTGATAAAGCTCTCATGAAATTACACATGGAAGGAACATAATTATATGAGACCACATTATACCCAGAAGGAACATACTCAATCGTGTGAGACCATATTATACACAGAACAAACATAATCATATGAGACCATATCCAAAAATCCAACAGCTAGCATTCTACTCATGAGGAAGAACTTTCTAATATCTCAAGGAATAGAAATGCTTATTTTCACTACTTTTACTCAGTAAAAATGCTCCAAGCCTTACACAGATCAATCAGGGAAGGAAAAAAGCCACTATAAGTACAGGAAAAGAGGAAGTCAGATTGTTACTGTAAGCAGATAGCACACAGAAAACCTAACGGTAAACAACAAACTCCTCGAGTGTAAGACACACAATCCACAGTCAAAATCCACAGTCCTGCTGGAGGCCAATGGCAGCAAACTATCTATCACACAATACTCACTAACACAAACACACAAAACCAAACCACACAATACTAATGCATATATTTAACCAGAAAAATGAAGAATTCTACAATAAAAACTATAAAACATTGATTGCATCGACTGGATAATACAGCTCGGTGATAAAACACAGGCTCAGAATATGTGATACCTTTGGTTCAATCCCCAACACCAAAATAATTTGTACACTGGGACCAGGGAATGGTGGGAGCAGACAGACACACACACATCTTTCTCTCTCTTTTTTTTTTTTTTTTTTTGGTTTTTTTTTTCGAGACAGGGTTTCTCTGTGTAGCCCTGGCTGTCCTGGAACTCACTCTGTAGACCAGGTTGACCTCGAACTCAGAAATCCGCCTGCCTCTGCCTCCCAAGTGCTGGGACTAAAGGCGTGTGCCACCACCACCTGGCTACATCTTTCTCTTTAGACAAGAATCCCAAGCTGCTATCTGAGACTTGGGTGACCTTGACCTTGTGAGCACCAGCCTCTACCTCCCCAGGAGCTGAGGTTACAGGTGTGTGCGGGCGTGCCCACTTTTATACACTGCTACAGACTTCATGTGAGCTAGGCGAGCACTGGATCAACTGAATTACAGTCCTAGAATGAAAATTAAACCTTAATTCCAATGTTCCACTGTGGTCACTATTTTGTGGTATTTTATACGCATGTTGTGTCAGAAAATGTTCACGAGCCCCCAAAGCCTCCCAAGGAGCCAATTCCTATGCAATCACATTAGGATCCCTTTACTCAAGCTCAAGCTTGGGCTCCCTGCCAACTCTGGCACAGCATGAAGTGGAGTCCTGAGCCTAGTTTCAGGTAAGCATTTATAGAGGCAAGAAGTAGGTATCTAGCCTGACACACATCTGATTTGGGGGGGGGGGGGCGGTCATTATGGCCTTTAACATAATTGGCTGGGGGCTAGAGAGATGGCTCAGTGGTTAAGAGCACTGACTGTTCTTCCGAAGGTCCTGAGTTCAAATCCCAGCAATCACATGGAGGCTCACAATCATTCGTAATGAGATCTGATGCCCTCTTCTGATGTGTCTGAAGACAGCTACAAGTGTACTTACATATAATAATAATAATAATAATAATAATAATAATAATAATAATAATAATAATAATAATAATAATAAAAAAAATTGGCTGTTGCTGGGAGCCAAACCATAAACTTAGCTTCTACTTTCCTCCTGATTGGTGGTCGTTAGGAAGTGAAGAGTCAGGGGCAGGCTTGTAACCTGGGGGTACAGATTTGTTGGGGGGTAACCTGGGAACTGGTATAGGTACCAGCCTGTTAGTTAATTTGAGTTCAGTCTTAGGTCAGGTTCTCTAAGATAGAGTTTGAACCCAAAAGATTTGGTCTTTCAACACATATTAATGTTAATGAATAAACTGTGATAACTTTTCGTACTCATCTTAATCCCTCATTTTTTTTCTTGATGGGTGTTAACTCAGATCCACAGAATTGAACAAGTATCAGAAGTAGGTATTTAACACTGTGCTAATACATGGAATCTTAAGGATTTTTTATTTCTTTTTAAGTTATGAGAATCCTATTTTTGGGCTGGAGAGATGGCTCAGCCGTTAAAGGCTAGGCTCACAACCAAAAATATAAGATCCTATTTTTGCAGTTACCAAAGTAGAAGCCGGTATTATCAGGGGTATTGTGTATTCACTGGAACTGCCATGTAATCACTCTCTGCCTTTTGAATTAACTAGTTTTGCATGGTAACACACTGGGCTTAAGAAACTGAAATATACCATAACAAACATTCCTAAAAAGAAATACTATGATCTTCCAACTAAAGGTACACTGGAAGTAAGAAAAAAAAAAAAAGGATATAATTGGTAAGACTTAAAGACAAGAGAAATAAAACATAGCATTTCATGACTTCAGTGCTTGTTTGAATGTCTAATAAATACCTATGAAATTCATGATTACTTAGAAAATGCAATAGAAGAAATCTGTCCTCCAGCAAGTGACAACTGCAGGTCGAGTGGGCCAAGAAAGCAGACATCATGATGCTCTGCACTGGAAGCAGTGAGGACTGTTGGAGATGTTAACAAAACAAGGTTGTCACCAAGCCTACACAGGGAGAGATGCTAGGAGGAGAAATGAGACCCAAGACCCAAGAGACTCACCACCAGACAGAGAAGTGAACAGGAGGACCAGAGTTGAGCAGAGAGGTAGAGCTAGCCACATGGTGGCACATAATGCCAAGGTTAGTTGGGTTAAGCTAGATAGCTGGCTGGGAGACGGTCTATACAGAAAGACTCTGAAGACAGAACAAAGCAAAACAAAAGAATAGCCTTCTCTTATAAATCTTAGTAGCGAACATATGCAAACACACACATCAGTCTACCTGTAATAATGAAAATTCTGCAAAGAGCTTCTAATGCTGCCATCTAATGTTCTGACTGAACTCCCTGAGATGAAAACCTTATCTTTCTATGTTTCAGCCCCAGAGCGTGAAGTGCATGAGACAAGAAGCTGAGTCCACCGTGTTATAGAAAACATCGTCTATATGAACATACTACTTTGTATCTGGATGATGACTTTAATAAGCTGTATGATATAATATTTATATATTATAGAGAGCAAACATTCAATGTTGCTTTATTTATGAATAGCTACAAATCAAGGAGGAAGATGACAACAAAGACAGTGTATTTCCACACTCATAGGGTAGCATCTAACAGGAAAAAAAAAAGATGTGACTTTTAAAATATACCTGCTTGTATGTTTTTATACATTAATAAATGTATAATGATAATTGTAAGTCTCAGTGAAGTAAGTTAGATACTTGCCACCTTAGAATGAAAACAAATCGTGGAAAGTTTGCAAATACTTTGAATAAAATGAAGTTAAGCTCAGATACACTGATAGAGTGCTTAGCACACCTGACATCCTTTTCTAGTCCTCAGGGTTCCCTAGTGGGGGCTTGCATCTTCATAAATAGCTATGTTAGCATCTTACACTACAGACTCACTGCAACTTACCCAAAGAGTCATTTTGCCAAATGCTAGCTGAAGAGTGACTAAGCACATCATATATATTCTTCACTAAAAACTTGTATTTATATTCATACAGGCCATAAAAGTCAGCAATGATGACTCTGTTGCCAAGTGCTTCAAGTAAAATCTTCACTAGCCAAAATTCCTTGCTTGTGCTTGAGGGCAGAGGTCAGTGGTAGAGCACTTGTCAAATCCTCAGTACCAAACAAACTAATAAAACAAGTGATTATCCTGCCTAAAAACCACACTGGGGAGGCAGAAGCAGGAGGATTTTAGGTCCTAGGCCACCCAAGGCTATACAGTAGACTCAGTCCTAAACAAACCAACAAGCAAAAAAAAAAAAAAAAATCTGATTAGTAAATTAATCCTGTATTCACCGAGTACCTATTAACTGCTTAGGGATATATGAAAACTAAAACTAAAGTACTTGAAGTTACTTGTAAGACAATAAAAGTATCAACCACAATATTTGGCATTTGGGGCTAATTTTCTTTTTTTACCTTATTTGGCGACTTCAAAGGTGAGATGGCTATCTTATTTGGTGTCTGTGTTGTAGAATTTAAAGTTGATCCAATAACACCACTTTCTGATATTGTTATAGTCTTTGATGGAGTTCCAGGAGTAGACTGTGAAAGAACTCTACCTGCAAATGAGAGGGAACATATCAGATAATGAGTTTTAGTAATAATTAAAAAGAATTTACACAGTGATGATATCTACATATATTTAGTTTCATATATATATAGCAATATAGGACTTTAGAGACATTAGTGAGAACCCAATGAACAATGGGGAGAAACAAAACAGAGTTTCTTAATAATATCTAAAATTAGATTACCTAACAGTGCCCTCTGAACCACAGTTAAGCTAGATCCATCAGAGAGAGAGAGAGAGAGAGAGAGAGAGAGAGAGAGA
>JADRCD010223575.1:39895-82198 GCA_019843815.1 Montemys delectorum
GGAGGAAGAGAGAGAGAGAGAGCGAGAGAGAGCGAGCACGAGCGTGCTTGGGACAACTCAGGACTTAGGCCCCAAGTCTTCTTCATCTCTGTATAATAGCTATCATCCTGTTTGAACTTAAATCACGTAGAGCAAAATTAAAACCAACAGTTCTGCAGGGAAGGCAGCTTGGTTGGCAGAGTGCTTGCCGAGCATGCAGACAGCCATGAGGAGGCTGCAGCTCCTTGTAGCTTCACCTCTGGGGGCTCTGATGCCCTCTTCTGGCCTCTGACCCAAACAATGACAGTATACAATCAACGTAATTTTAAACATCTAAAATCTATTTTAAAGTAATTTTTAAATGTTTCTTTAGGGGGTTGTGGAATGGCTCAGTGGTTAAGAGCACTGACTGTTCTTCCAGAGGTCCTGAGTTCAATTCCCAGCAACCACATGGTGGCTCACAATCACCCGTAATGAGATCTGACACCCTCTTCTGGTGAGTCTGACAACAGCTACAGTGTACTTATTTATAATAATAAATAAATCTTTGGACCAGAGTGAGCAGGGACTGAGTGAGCAGAGGTCCTAAAAGTCAATTCCCAACAACCAGATGAAGGCTCACAACTGTCTAAACAGCTCCAGTGTGTGCTCATATACATAAAATAAATAAATCTTTTTAAAAAAAAGAAACTACCATTAAGATCACTAGTTATTGTGGTTACTGACACTGTGAAATGTTAGGTAAAAACTTACATTCTGAAATTGCTTTATAACAATACCCAGATGGAAGGGATGAGGGCTTATGAAATGAGATTGGTCAAGACTTAATGATTGTTCAAGCTGATTGAAGATGTAATCAAACTTCATTAAGTGAATTTCCTTAAAAAGTAAAAACTATATGCACATGTGTATGTATTCACAGGTTTGCTGCCACAGGGCCACACCTCCAGCCTTGTGTGTGTCTAAGTATGGGTTTGTGCAAGTGAGTACAGTGCCCTGGGGGACAGAAAGGCAGGAGTTTTGGCCTATTTTAGGCCACCGTGTGTGCATGCTGGAGCCAAGCTGGTGTGCACTCTTACCCACTAAGCCATGTCTCCAAACTCTTGAAAAACTCTTACAGACAATCTCAATTATTGAAGATAATTAACACGTGGGCGGGGGCACTTAAAGTGACCTCATTTAAACCAGAGCAAACATTATATAGCAAAGAACAGGCAAGATGGTTCTGCGGGGGAAAGTGCTTCCCATGCATACCTGATGAGCCGAGAGGGGAAGAACCAGGCAAACAAATCCTGAAAGTTGTCCTTGATGTCCACACACCAACACAGTATAATTTAAAATTTAAAGCAAACCATAAATATGGAAGGAAACTAAAAGCAAATTGACCTTCTTTCTGTTTTTTATCTTACAAGTCCTCCAGTCCACTGTGCTACTCGATGATCCCTGCCCCTTACCACGGCAACTGCAGTGTGCTGCCTGCCACTGTGACCTGAGGTTCCCCTGGGAAATAAGGCTGTTGAGGGTGCCTTCGGGCCTTGGTAGACCAGCTAGAAGTCATCCCCTTGCACTCAGGGACAACAGCTAAAATTACAGGTGCAGGAAGGCAGACTAGAAGTGAAAGCAGAAGCCCCATAGGAACTGTGGACCTCTGAGTTACCCAGTGGACCAGCTGAGATGCTGGAGCACCTAAACTTGGCAAGATGGCCCCGTGGTCAGTGCCCCAGGTCGGAATTAAGAATCGGTGGCCAGTTGATATTCCTGTTTGCAGATCTCACTCTTTGGGGTAGAGGCATAGGTTACTGTAGAGTAAACCTAGGGTCTAACAGTCTAGGCAAGCGCTTTATCACTAAGTTATGGTCCAAACCATAACTACAAACCTTATATTAAGGACTGTTTTTTACAATACTTAATGTCAGCTTGGAGTATGATGGTCTCACATGCTTGAGGCTTTCCTTCTGCCTCAGTGGAAAGTGATTCCATTTTGTGACTAGGTCTCCTGGATCCCTCCCTGGGTTCTGGATACCCCCAGATAGGCTCCACCTGTAATTCCTTTACTTTTTCCCTAGGTTTTTAAGGCTGGTGAGAGAGTTCTGTGGGTAAAGGTGCCTGTGCCAAGCCTGAGGCAATGGACCCAAACCCCACATGGTGGGAGAGAGGAGACTGCCTCAAGTTGCCCTGTGACCTCCACAGATACTCGAAGGCACATAAGAGCTTACACTCAACTTGCATTGGGATATTTCATGACATACTTTAAATTCAGGGTTTTTGTTGTTGCTTTTGTTTTTTAGGGAATCTACTAGATTTTCCTCTAGGGAACATTTGATTTTCCTCTTATTTTTTTAATATTTGGTCATTTAGTGTGTTCTCGGATCTGGCTGTACACAGGCCAGGTAGAAATCAGAGGACACCCTGGAGAGGTTAGTTCTTTCCTGCTTCTCTGTAAACTTAACACTGACAGGTCAAAGCCAAGAAATGAATCAAGCAAAGAATATTTTAAGCAAGAATGTGACAAGATCGAATCTGTACTTTAGAGAAATGAGGTATACATTGGTAAATCCATCTTCAATGAGAAACCCTCAATTTAAAAACAATCTTAACATGTTTTGAAAAGGCATCAGCTACACTAGGGAGGCTGAACCAGAAGACCACTGCAAGATCTAAAGCCAGCCTGGGCTACAGAATGAGCACCAGGCTAGTCAGGGCTATAGAGCAAGATCCTGGCTCCCACCCCCCTCTGCAAACTAAACTTAGTACACACAACTCTAGAGACACAACAGATATTGAGCATTGTGTCTGCAATTGCAAGGCAAAGCTGGAACTAACTTGCAACATTCTATAACTGACCCAAAGACTGAACAGCAGCATCCCTGAGAGTCATCCACAATAATCAGGGAGAGCTTTGGATTTTGTTGTTGTTTTATATTAATGTAAATTGATATCAAGGTCTGAAGCACAGACAACCTTTCTACTGAACTACGTTCCTAACAGAGTATCTGGAATCTGAATATCTGAAGTGAAAAAGTTACTGGTAATGATCCATTTTGAAGTATATACAAAAAGGACCTGGCTAATACTATGGAGAGAGCTGGCAAATGTACTATAGCTTAAATTTTGTTACATTTTGATACCAATTATTTGATAACATGACAATTTCACATTCATAAAGAATTTCATGTGCAGCCAGAGAAACTAGGTTATAATTTACTATTGTGTGTGTGTATATTTTTTAAGAATATTTATTTACACCGTCACTGTCTTCAGACACACCAGAAGAGGGCATCAGATCCCATTATAGATGGTTGTGAGCCACCATGTGGTGGCTGGGAATTGAACTCAGGACCTCTGGAAGAGCAGTCAGTGCTCTTAACCACTGAGCCATCTCTCTATTTTGTACTTTCTCTTTGTTGTCTCATTCTTTGTCCTGGTTTATTTGATGTTGTTGTTGCTGTTGTTGTTGTTCTTAGCCTACTTGTTTTCTGAGAGAGGAAGAAGACTGGAGCTGCGGGGAGAGGATCTGAGAGGAGCTGGGGACCACAATCAAAATATATTGAATAAAAAAATTTTTTCAATAAAAAAAAGAGGTGCAAAACAACAAACAAATAAGCTATAATTATGTTAAAACGTTTTAAAATGACAGAGAGCCTTTTCTAAATCTAGGACAGACACACACACACAAAGCTGACAAACTATAAGGACAGATAACCTGTGACGACGGGTGGAGCTGCTTGAGTTGTCTGTCCCGTAACTGCTTTGCTATTAATTGGTTTTGCAAAAATCAGCTTCGTGATCACTGGACCCGAGGTTGGTGTCCGAGGCTTCTTAGCAATCTGAAACATAAATAAACATGAGGATACGTGTAAAACGTGTGCTGTAAAGCAAGACAACACTCATACATAGTAGTACATTAAGTCAGGTCATTTAGCAAATGTATCTATGTATTAATGTAGACAACATTTAAAGAAAATCCACTCACCAAAATATTTATATGATCATTGTGTATAAGCACATGTGTCCTAATACCTCTGCTTTCCAATAAATCCCTAGTCTCTCTGAAACATGCAGATGGTGAAAACAATAAAGTTTAATAATAATGTTTAATAATGAGAGTCTACACACAATATTAGTTTCCAACTAGGCTATTCAGTAATAAAAAGATGGAGTTTTAAAAATACAGTACGAATAATGAGGCACTGATGCACACATACACATAACAACATTTACCTGGAATCCAATGTAAGTTACAACTTTATAGCTACACACACACACACACACACACACACACATTCATACAGATAGATAGACAGACAGACAGACAGACAGACAGACAGACAGGCTAAAAATATATAATACACACACAAGCAAACAATTTTTTGAAAATTCTTAAAGAATCATTTTCAATATATTTATATGAGCAGATTGAGACAAAAGAAAAAAAGAAAACCTATAAATAAGGTAGGAAAGTCAGCCACTAGCCCATGCGGACAACTTTTAGCATCATGTAGGGCACATGCTGCTTGGACTGCTAGCGACCTATCATGGTTAGCTCTTTGAAATTCCGTATAAGTGCACTGCTACCCTGAGTATGGCGCCATCACGCATACGCTGCCCTCACCGCCTGTTTGCACTACACAGCTCCTTCATTCTTCCTGCTGCCCATACTCTAATAGCCTCGGTACTCTGACTACATTTTTTTTAAAGATTTATTTATTTTATGCATATGACTACACTGTAGCTGCCATCAAGACACACCAGAAAGAGGGCATTGGATCCGATTACAAAGGGTTCTGAGCCACCATGTGGTTGCTGGGAATTCAACTCAAGACCTCTGGAAGAGCAGTCAGTGCTCTCAATCTCTACAACCCTCTGACTAAATTTAAAATAATGCTGTGGACTATGGGTGGGGTAGATTTGTATACTTAAATTCCTCAAAAGAACCCAAATATTACGGGGCCTAATGTAGAAAACTATAGATGTGTAATTACTAACTTAATTTTTTCAAAATGTTTCATAAGTTGCTTTTGAGCTACAAAGATCTGAACTATCTAAAAATCAACTGTATACTTAGAAAATACTCTAAATAGGGTTCTTTGGCTTTCTGTTGTTTAATGTTTTCTTGTTTCTTAGTTGTGTGAGACGGTATCTCACTATGGAGCCATGGCTGCCCTAGAACTCATTCTATAGACCAGCCTATCACAGATCCTGACTACGTAAGACATGCACCACCATACCCAGCTCTGTTATAACTTTTTTAAAAACAGAAGCTTTCAAAACAAATGGAAAAAGATTTTATAAAGCCAACAACAATATAATAAATGAGTATTATACCCAAATCTTGTATTGTCAATGCTTAGGAAATTAGAGTAAGAAATCAGTGGATGGATGGTTTATACACTGCTCTCAGAAGTGAAGAGATGGCATTCTGGTCTCTATCATCTGTTCCCTGAAAACATGATGAGCCATTGCCACGCTAATCACAACAGGTCTAAGTACTCGGGACACAGTGCTTCACAGTGATAAGGGAAGTGACCTCATTCATCAGTGCCTCAGCCAAGATAAACCAATTAAAGTGCAAGGAGCACCAACTGCTAAATAGCAACAGAAAGGAAGCAGCAGTTACAGGGTTTGAGAAAATGCAACCTTCTTAAGGCAAAGTTCCTGAGAATACGTTTTCTAATTCTTTCCCAAAACTTGAATATAAATGTCAGCTAAGAGGAAGTAGCTCTTCCAAACCCTCCTACTCCTTACACTCCTTTCTTTGTTACTTTGTCTCATGCCTTCTGGTTTCTCCTCTCACCCCCATACCCAAGGTTTCTTTGAATAGCTCTGGCTATCTTGGAACTCTTTCTGTTGACCAGGCTAACCTTAAACGGAGAGATATGCCTGCCTCTGCCTCATGAGAGCTGGGGTTAAAGGTTAAGGGGGAGCCACAACTGGCTGCCATCTGGTTTCTTTTCAAAGACAACTCTTCCAAACAGGAAAGGTACTGTGGTTTCTCTCTAAGTGATCACTGCATTTCTAAGTGCTGAATGGCCTAAAGAGGCTTTGGGGCCATCAAAAACTGAAAAACTTTCACGTATGCCCTCGTGATCTCTTATCCTGTTCGCATTATTAAGTTCTATTCTGAAGGGTCCTTAATGTTTTGAAAACTATATAATACTATGTTTTGTTTTAAATGACCAAGTAGCCATTCTAAGCTAAGGTAAAAACTTGAGAGCAAACTATCCACAGTCCCACAGCCTATGGATAACATGAAGCTGACTCAAACCCAGCAGTCCAACTCAAAATGCACTTTGCTCCATTATATTCAGTGTCTTCTCACATTCCAAACATGAACATCGGTGATGGACAGTAAGTTTCAAGCAAGAGACAAACACAGGTGAGCATCAGCTATCACTGGCTCCAAGGGGTTCTCATAACAGCAAAGTTTACCTACCCTTTAGTCATTAATCAACCAAGAAAAAAGAAAAAAAGATGGATTGATTTGATAGCTTTGCAGTAAGTTGGGCATCTTTATGCCAGCAAAATACCCTCTGTAGCCAAACTACCAACACGTATGAAATGCATAAAATGCTATAAATACACGATTTTAAAGAACCAGAACTTAGTTTACTTTAAGTTCTCTGGCAAAAAATGTTCATGAGCATTAGACATATCAAATTTAACAACAAAACAAATCCACACAATTACTTAAAACATTCAAAAGAATTCATTAAAAGTTAGCAATTAACAACCCTATAGACACAACTTTGAGTCAGTTTAACTTTTTAACATGCACTTGAAATAATATGCCCTTTTTTGTTTTTACCTGCACTGTTTTTAACTGTTGGGTCTGTAACACAGAGGGCTGAGTTGTAGTATTAATCAGTTGACTTCCTGGGGTGAGTGCTGAGACACCAATGACAGGCTTCACCTCTGGCCTCCCTCCAATGGTAACTACTTTAATCTGCTGCGGTGGTAACTTAGCATCTCCTGGCTGGGCCTGAGCTGCAACTTTCTGAGCCTGGGGTAGTTGGCTATGGGGTAGCGCTAAAACAATTGGTGAGCCAGACTTGCTCAAAGTTGTTAATATTAACTTCTGTCCATCTGGCTTAAGGGTCTGATTGCCAAGTTTAAGATCAGATGTCTGTGATACTTTGTTTAAAATAATCTGATTGGCTGATATAGTCACAGGAGTCTGAGCACCAAGGTTCTGAAGGCCACTTGGAAATGCTGGTTTCACTGTGGTATTAGAATCTGCTTTAGAAACTGTGGTATTCACTGCAACTTGGTTAGTGTGGTTACTGTACACTGTGATTGGTTCCGTGGAAATGGGCGTGGCTGTAGAGTCACCAGTAGAATTTATGTTGACAATTTCTTCCAGCTCTGTCTCCATGGGAATTGGGGATGACACAATTACAGCCTCAATACTATCCTCCTCCACTAAAGTGATAGCAGTATCCATTATGTCCTCTGGAAGCAAACTATTCACCTCGGCCGGCACCACCTCCATGATCGCACCGCTTCTACACAGAGGCCCAGGTGCTGCAAGAAAAGTGGGAAAACCTGTTACCAGGCTTTGAAGCAGATTTTTAAAAATACATTCAAGAAAAATGTAAATAACAAAATATATCAATGACCTAACTACAAATGGCACTACCCTGCTTATAAACATCCATTAAATATTTCTTTTAAAGATTTTTTTTTTTATGTGTATGAGTACACTGTAGCTGTACAGATGGCCATGAGCCATCATGTGGCTGCTGGGAATTGAACTCAGGACGGCCCCACTCGATCCTCTCCCCTCGCTCCAGCCTAATACACTGTAGCTGTCTTCAGACACCCCAGAAGAGGGCATCAGATCTAATTCAGGATGGTTGTGAGCCACCATGAGGTTGCTGGGATCCGAACTCAGGACCTTTGGAAGAGCAGTCAGTACTCTTACCCGCTGAGCCATCTAGCCAGTTTCATCCATTAAATATTAAAGGACTTCCTAGATGCGATCCACTTCACAGCGATCAAACAGACTGTGGCCCAAGTCTAATCAACTAGCTTCTGATTGGAGGGATTTTTCGTTGGAAAGATTTTCAAATCCTCTGCCATTTAAAGTGTCAAAGGGAAACTATTTAAGATTGTATAAGTCTAGAGAGATGGCTCAGCAATTAAGAGCCATTGTTGCTCTTGCAGAGGACCAGGCTTCAGTTTCTAGCACTCTCATGGTGGCTCACAACATTCTGGAACTCCATACAGTTCAATGCCCTCTTCTGACTGCCACAAACACCAGGCACGCACACAGTGTACATACATACATGCATGCAAAGCACACATATAAAATAAAAAATAAATATAAAAAAGAATGTACAACCAGCCCTCACCAAGGAAAAAAACAAGTTTAGATTATGGACAAATAAGCTGAAATGCTTTTACCTAAAAACCCTTTAGAACTTCCAATAAAGGAGTGGACTCCAGTACCAGCAGTAACAGAGACACTATGGCACGTACCCGTGAGCTGCTTTCTCAGAGCACTGGAAAAACCTGTAGAACCTAAGCAGTAACTCTTCCGAGTATCCTCTCCCCACCTAGCAGACTGCCCTTAGCCCTTCAGCCTCCTAGGTACGAGGATTGCAGGGAGCTTCCCCACATGATGCTCCACCTGACCTTCTTTAAAATGCAACCATCCCAAAATTAAGAGTAGCACATATAGCTGTTGTGGCGGTTTGAACCTGTAACCTCAGCCCTGGAGAAGCTGAGGTAGAAGGACTGTGGCAAGTTCCAGGGCAGCAGGTGTGACACACAGAAGTGTCACACTGTACTCAGGAGCAACGGCAAATACTGCTGCTGCCAGAAAAAGCATCACTACTAAGACACTACTGAAAGCATGACGTAATTGTCCTCCCCATCCTCTGATTTGTGTAACATGACCACCCCTACTTTACAGATGAGAAAGGTTGAATAATAGCCCTGGGCAACTAGTGAATGGTAGAGACAGGATTCGAACTCTGGTTTGTATGGTTCTAAAGTTAGACATTTTAATTGCAAAAGTATAGTATTATAAACATTTTACCACTAGTGTTTTAAAATGGACAATAAAACAGGCCTAATCCTTCAGTGTCAACTCTTTGTCCTGAAAGCCCACACTACATGCATGCTGTCGTTCAGAACAGCTTTGCAGTTCTGCTCATACTAGACTTTCATGGACAGGGAATCCTGTACAGATGCTCCTCAGCATAAGAATACTGTCCCAGAAAAACTATCATGAGTTAAAAATGGAAATCATAAACACCTATCGAACAACTAGACAGCAGAGCATCAGACCCCCTGGAGAGAAGCACAGGCTGTCGTGGGCCACCCCACCAGGGTGTTGGAGAACAACAGGTACTCTCAACCTTAACCCCAGCCCTCTTTCCAGCCCCACCTTTGCATGTTGTAAAGCAGTGGTTCTCAACCTGTGGGTGGAGATCTGACCCTTCCACACGGCCCGTACATCAATAGCTCACACACCATATATTTGCATTAAGATTCATAACAGAACCCAGGCCTTTAATCTGAGCACTAGGGAGGTGGAGGCTGATCGCATGAGTTCAAGGTGAGCCTGATCTCCATTCCAGGACGGCCAAGGTTATAAGAGAAACCCGATCTCGAAAAACCAAAATAATAATACTTATTATTAAAATAACTGTATCATGAAGTGGAAACTTCCCATTTCTTTGGAAAGTCAGTTATATCAAATGATGGTTTGCTGGGGCACACAGGTGAGAGGATGTTTTGCTGGAGCAGACATAGGTGAGAGGATGTTCTGTTCTAATCTAGCAAACACGTGAAAACACCCATGATGGAGTATAAATAAATACAACTCCACAGACAGTGGGAGAGGAGCACTGAGCCTTGGTTTGATTTGCTCCGCCGCACTACTCCACTAGTGGTAACAGCAGAGAGAAACTTGCTAAAGAACTGCTTGTGAGGTTCTTGCGGCAGCTAGCCACTTGAGCAGCCACACAAACCTCAGGCCGGTTGACTAGCCTGGCAGTTTCTTGAGGCTTGAACTACAGCTGCCTGGTGACTGCCTGCCTAGAGGACTGCTCTGCTGCTGAGTTGTATCAGGTGTTTGCTACAGGACTGAACTGCTGCCAAAGAAGATCAACCTCATCCCCCAAAGAACTATTGCTTAACAGCTCCACTTCCCCCATATCCTAATAACTTTTCTCTTCCACTATCTCTGCTGGGTGGTAGGCTAGAGAGAAGTTGAATACTTATTAGAAGTAGGTTGCAAAAAATGTATGCCTACAATATTATTTGTTTTTACTACTACTACTACTACTTCTTCTTCTTCTTCTTCTTCTTCTTCTTCTTCTTCTTCTTCTTCTCCTTCTCCTTCTCCTTCTCCTTCTCCTTCTCCTTCCTTCTCCTTCTTCTTCTTCTTCTTCATGGTTGGGGTCACCATAACACAAGGAACTGCATTAAAAGATCAAAGCACTTGGAAGGTTGAGAACCACTGTAGTAAAAGGTAAAAGGGTGTGTGTGGGGGGGTGGGGGGTTTCACAGTTGAACTACTGTAAGTCAGGCCTTCTGTGCTGTTTACCAGAGGCATACAAGAACTGTAGGGTATGCCCTTCCTCACAGCACGCATTTTGAGATTGATCTGTACTGTTGCATTCATGACTAGTTCCCTTCCTTTTGACTGTTATCTAATATTCCCCCACACTTTGTATATCCATCCACTTTCTCAGTTTGAAACTGTTATGGATAATGCTGCTATAAACACTAAGTCCAAGGCTTATGGCCACGCCTTTCCTATTCTTTTCAGTAAATACCTAGAGAGGAATGAGCCAGACTTTTCATGGTTTTGTGGATGTAGACACCCAGATTACCTCATTTAATGTAACAATTTGTAGTCAGAGAAATGAAGAGACTGGCTGTGGGTGGGGCTCCTGTGTGTGCTGGAGACTGTGAGACTGTGGGCGGGGCTCCTGTGTGTGCTGGAGACTGTGAGACTGTGGGTGAGGCCCTTCACTGTGCAGGGTTCGGATTTTCCCTGAGCCTGTGCAGCAAGTGCCTGTGGACCTCAGTGGCTACGCAGCTGCTTCAAGAGTGTTTATGGCTCTGGCTCTGTCCAGTATCCAGTTCCTGTGCCGTGCTCCACTTCTCCACTGCCAGCTACAAATGATTGTGACTGATGATTTCTCAGCATATGTAAAGGACTCATTCAGCACAATAAGAATTCTAAAAGCTAGCATCCCCCCAAAAAAAAGTTCTTCTCAACATTGGCCTTGAATCCCTGACCTTTTTCATAGACATGTGCCACCATGCTATTAACAGGCAGGTGGGCGCACGCGTGCGCACGCGCGCGCGCGCAAACACACACACACACACACACACACACACACACACACACACAGTTTACATAATTATTGCAGTTGTTAGTAGTAGAGTAAGCACAGGGAAAAAATAGTCCTCATTTGCAAGAAATGTCTTTTTTGTGTGATTCGCTTATTTCACTTAACATGATGATCTCAGTTACTGAATTCTAATTTATTGAAACAGGAAACACACTTAGAAAAACATGCAGAAGGGACTGGAGATTAACTTAAAAATAGCTCTTGTGTAGCATGTACAAGTTGCTACATTCAATCTCTGGTACTATTTTTTAAAAAAGAAGATAGAACAGACTCAGTTTATTGTTTAAACATGTGGAGATTGGCCTGTCATGTGGGAGGCCAGTGGGTAAGTTACATAGCCAAGTTTCATGTGCAGTGAGTTATGTGGGAAGCAGCTCAGGCGATAGAGTGCTTACCTCTTAACACAAAGCCCTTGACTCAGTCCTGGGAACCATATACACCCAGGGGTGGATACATGCCCGTGATCCCAGCAATTGGGAGGTAAAGGCAAGAAGATTAGAAACTCAAGGTCCTTCTTGTCTGTTTACATGAGAGCCTTTCTCAAAAACAAAATACTACATTTTTTTTTCCAAGACAGGGTTTCTCTGTGTAGCCCTGGCTGTCCTGGAACTCACTCTGTAGACCAGGCTGGCCTCGAACTCAGAAATTCGCCTGCCTCTGCCTCCCAACTGCTGGGATTAAAGGCGTGTGCCACCACTGCCTGGCCATTTTTTTTTTTTTAAATATAGGCTTGGTCATGAAGCCCTGGTTTTTTTGCCCAGCACCAAGAAAATGAGCATGATGACACATAATTGTAATCCTAACATTTAGAAGGTGGACAATTAGAAGTTTAAGGCTTCTAATAGCCAGAATGACGCTAATCTGAACTGTATTTTCATGTCTCAGAAAACAATTACCCCTATCCCTACCACAGTGGGGCTGCAGAGATGGCTACTTGCTATTTGGAAGGATGTGGATTGAGTTCCCAGCACCCATATGCTGCTCACAGTCATCTCCAACTCCAGTCCCAAGGATCCAACAGTGGTTTTTGGCCTCCACAGGCACTGCATGCACATGGTATATCCTAGCAATTCTATATCCAGCTATTGAAAGAATAGGAAAGGCGTAGCCATAAACCTTGGACTTAGTGTTTATAGCAGCATTATCCATAACAGTTTCAAACTGAGAAAGTGGATGGATATACAAAGTGTGGGGGAATATTAGATAACAGTCAAAAGGAAGGGAACTAGTCATGAATGCAACAGTACAGATCAATCTCAAAATGCGTGCTGTGAAGAAGGGCATACCCTACAGTTCTTGTATGCCTCTGGTAAACAGCACAGAAGGGCCTGACTTACAGTAGTTCAACCGTGATTTTTTTTTCTTCTTTACAATGTACAAAATGGGGCACAGACACATAGGCATGAACTTTGGTCTTAAGGTCAAGACACGGACGGAGCTAGTGACTCCACACTAATAAGCAAACCTTGACATTTCTTTCAATCCTAAGAACTCCTCATACAGCCCATCCAACCCCTGTGGTTGTCAATTAACACAAAGCTCCATATCCTCCCTCAATGCCATCCTGTGGAAACACCACACTCCAAGTTTTGAGGGTTCCTTCACTCAGCAGACACTCACACTGCCTTTCAGCAAAGGGCACTGTGCTTGAGTCTGAGTGTGTACAATAACTAACACATCATCTAGTCGCCTTACACTTCTCAGCCAAGCCTCTAAACATGATCTTAAGAGGTAAAGCTCTCCTGCTCAAGGTCTTGTCTACCCAGAAAATCTTTCACAGCCTGTAACCTACCCCACAAGGACCCTCTCCTTCCTTCCCCCTTTTAGAAGCCAAGGCCCAAATTGAGGTGGGAGGTTTGGTTTTTTAAAACAGGCTATCTGCAAGCAAGGAAATACAGTAACCAGTTACTGCTTTATCCCCCAAAACACAAAAGTCCTGAGTCTGAGACCAAGCTTTTGTGTCTGTCTGTCTGTCACACATACACACATACACACACACACACACACACACACACACACACACACACACGAGCTGTCACTGTCTTCCTTTGTAGCTCATACAGAAATGCAAAGACCCCCAAGGGCATATCTATCCCATCAACATTTTATACTCCAAGTGTATACATCTAATACTACTCAGTCTACCCTAAGTACTGTTTTTATGCTATTATAAATGATGTTCCCTACTCCCCAAGTATCTGTCATTAATACGGAGACAGAATTGATGTTTGACTGCTGTCCACGTACCCTGCATCCTAAGCCTACGTATTCACTGTAGTAGCTTGCAATGTAAATTACTTAAAATGTCCATCAATACTTGTTGCAAGTAATAACTGCAATTCTCCTTTCTAATCAGCACGCCTTTTCTTTCCTTTGCCTGTCTATATTTGCTGTGATGACGTCACACAAAATAATGACTTAAGGGGATGAAAACAGACATCTTTGCCTGCTTCCCAATATCATCTGTTTATCGGTAGGTTTCTCAATTTCCTTTTTTAAGCTGAAAAGGTTAGCTTTCATTCTGTTTTCACTCTTTCAAATGATCTTCTGAATACATAGATATATAGATGAATATAGATATATGGATTCATTTGTGGAGTGCTGGACAAGTACAGCAGCACTGCAAATGTAGATGTCAGAGGGCAAAGGGAAAATGTTGGCTCCTTCCAACAGGTCAATCACTAGAAATGAATGTAGGCCAAATGCACCACTATCAGCAAAGCCATCTTGCCTATCCTGAAAAGAAAACAAACAAAATAAATAAAAAAATAAACTTGACATAAAGAAATGGCTCAGCAGTTAAAAGCAATGGCTACTCTTGCAGAGGACCATATGAGCTGCCTCTAGTCCCAGGAGATCTGATGCTTTCTTCTGGAGTCTGAAAGCACTGTGCATATGTGGTACATATGCACAAGCAAGACATCAATACATATGAAGTAAAAATGAATACATCCATAAAAAAATTAAATGAGCTGGGCAGATGGCGCATGCCTTTAATCCCAGCACTTGGGAGACAGAAGCAGGCAGATCTGGTTCGAGGCCAGCCTGGTCTACAGAGTGAGTTCCAGGACAGCCAGGGCTACAAAGAGACCCTGTCTTGAAAAGCAAAAAGGAAACAAACAAACAAACAAAAAATTAAATGAACTCAAGAATGGTGGTTCATGTGTATATCCTACAGATTTAGGAGGTGGAGGCAGAGGGATTATGAGTTCAAGGCTAACCTGGGTAGTGGTTTAAATTAGTGGCCCCTACAGACTCGAATATGAACCCTGAATCTCCAGCTGTTGGACTGTTGGGAAATTAGAGAAACTTTCATAGGTGAGGCCTTGCTGGAGGAAGCACATGCCAGGGGAGGATGCTGAGCCTTCCTCAAGCAACCGCACCCTCCTCACCGCCCTATGCGCTCCCTGTATATGGAGGGAATGTGCTCAACCAGCTTCCTGTTCTGTGCCATGTCCTCCCTGCCACAGTGGAGTCTTGCTCCGGAACATAAGCCAAAGGTTCTTTAGGTTGCATTTCGTCATGGTATTTTATCACAGCAACAGAAGGGCAACTAATACCTATGTACATATCAAGACCAGTCTCCAAAGAGGGCAAGGATGGAAACATAACTTATTGGTAGAACACTGGCCTAGTATATATGAGGCCCAACGTTCAATTTCTAACGAAACACACACACACACACACACACACACACACACACACACACACACGTGTTTAATTCTGTCATTTGCTTTTTCTATAACTACCAAAAAATTAGATGGTTTTCTACTTTAGTCTGCAAGTTAGACTAATTTCTATTACCAATCCAGTTCTACATTCTCAATCCATCATGTATTATACTTTGTGTTAACTGCTGAATTTAATCTGTTAATATTTTGCTAATAGGGCAATAGTGGCGCATGTCTTTAATCCCAGCACTTGGGAGGCAGAGGCAGGCGGATTTCTGAGTTCGAGGCCAGCCTGGTCTACAGAGTGAGTTTGAGGACTGCCACGGCTACACAGAGAAATCTTGTCTTGAAAAAAAAAAACAAAAAACAAAACAAAACAAAATTTTGCTAATAAGCATTGTTCTCTACATTCATAAAAGGTATTGGTCTGTAGTTTTCTTATAACATCTGCCCGAGAATAATGCTAGCCTGATAAAAATAAAGTGGGTACATTCTCTGCTCAGGAAAAGTGTGCACAGAACTATCTATTTCCTTCTTCCATGTTCCTTAGAATTCATCAGCAAAGACACATAACTCACAGAAAGCTTTCTCTTGTGTTTATCCTCGAGACAAGATCTTCTACACTTTGTCCACGCTGGCCTCCAGTGATCCTGATTCAGCCGGCCAAGCTTCTATAGAAAGGAACCACTGCTCCTGGCTTACAAAAGGCATTTTTAAACCTATAGACTTAATAACTTTGATAAACTCTTTATGTTTCACCTTTGATATTTGATAGCTTGTGTTTCTGAAGAATTTGTCTATTTCCTCTTGCCAAATTTATCAGCACTATATAAGTGTACATATAATTAAAGTTCTGTGTAATAATCTGTAGGCTCTGGAGAAGTGTCCTCTCTTCGGTCTCAGTTCTCATCTTTACCTAGCTAAGTGCCATCTTTGCCCCTCTCTTCTGAGCGGTTCAGGTATAATCTGACCTTCTCTTTCCAGAATCCTAAAATGGCAACAAGGATCAGGGCTCAGCAGCCCAGCCCAGAAGCCCTGGGGTATCTTTTTATTGTAATTACATTTCTAAAAGCTTGGGGAAGAACATATATGAGCAATTGTATGCCTGTAAAATTAAATGTTTGCTATCTGTCCTTCTCCAGAAAAACACCATTTTTCAAGCTATGGTTCAGATCACTACAAAATTTTGTTTTCTTTTTTCCCCAGTGTCAAGAAAATACTCAAAAGCAAGGAACTGGACAACTCAGACATGCTGAGGGTCACACTGCCTCCCAGTATTACAGCTCTCAAGGCACGAGGACTGATGGTCAAGCCCTCTACACCTACAGTAAGCCATTAAGACAAGAAAAAAAAAAAAAAACTAACAAGAAGAATACCCATGCTACTTTAAAAGTATCCCACTAAGGTCAATTTTTACTATTATTTATTCACTTCAATCGCCCTTGAGTTCATCTTTGACTCACAGATAATAATAGATAGCACTTAATACCTAACCATTTGGAGATTTTCTATGTATTTTATATCAATTTCTACTTTAACACTTCTATTGCCAAAAGACAGCTCTAGCATTTCCATAATCTGAAATAAGACAACTGTGAGTTGGTTATGATATGTCCTGGTGAATATTTCACTAGTGCACTTGAACACTCGTTCTGAAGTTACAAAAGGTAGTTATCCACTAATGTTGAGTCAGGTTGGTTTTGAGTATTATCTGCAGAGCCCACATCCTCACTTATGCTTAGCCAGGCACAGTAGTACAGTTACTCATATAACCCCAGAACGCTAGAGTCAGTGAGTGCCAGGCAAGCCTGGGCTCTGCAGCGAGGACAAAAGCAAAGCAACTTGCTGAATAAGAAAAAACAAAAAGCCAAATGCTCTACTGTTTTAACAACCACTGAGAGGGTGTTCAAGTTTCTAAATGTGACAGTGGCTTTGACTACTATGTCTCTTCTGTGAAGTGTCTCTGATGCTTCAAAGGGAGCTCCGCTATTAGAAAACATAGGACCTGGAAGAGCATAGCATGGTGGTGCATACTAGAAATCCCAATACTTGGGAGGCCAGAGGGTTTTTATTTTGAGGCAATTCCAGAGCCAGCCTGAGTTTGCTTCATAATGGGGTAAACAGAGCGGGGGAAGAAGGAAAAGAAGAAAGAGAAGACGGCGGGGGGCGGGGGGGGGGGGAACGGGAACAGAGAGAGAGAATGCCCACATGCAGTTCTTAGTTACAGGAGTCCGTTAGTGCCTTTCTGAAGGAGTTGTTCGAACTTGTAGTAACAAATAGTCTATTTTGGTTGGGCCAGTCTGTAAGCAATGTGGGACTGTGCAAAGTTCCACAGCCAGGACACCTCAGAAAACATTTAGCAGTCCACAGAGCACCTCATATCCTTATAGATTTCCATTCTGGTCACATGCAGGGCATATTTACCTCCACTAAAATAAATTCTCTAAAGAAGCTTGTGAGCATAGCAAGCAAAGGGTTTGGCCTTTAGTTACATGATTCATCCCCCTAATTTTATCCCTTAGGAATGGAAGTTATGTGCTAGTGTGTGTGTGTTCATCAATGTCTATTCTAAGGAAAGAGGATCATCACAGGCCCAGGAAGCTAAGGCCAGTTTGCTTCACCTGCACAGGACTTACCAGCAGTCAGTGTACAGAGTGGAGGGACCCAGAACATAACATGCAATCCTCATGCTTCCGGTAGCTTCAGCTCCTAGCACAAGGATTCTAACATCTAAAGGCAAAAGTATACTGCTGGGTGTCAATCAAGTTTTCCTCCCTCATAGCTGAAAATGTTGGATGAATCAAGTCCAAGCAGAGTCACTCAACTCGAAGTCTACAGATCTCTAACTCTGTCTCAGGGACACTAAAGCCCTCTGTTAAATACAGTCCTCATCACCACGAGGCACTCCACCCCACCTCAAGCATCCACTGTCACCACGCAGTTCTGGTCTGTTTGTTTATAGCTTGATTACATGCCCATCTCAGTTCTCTAGAGTGTGAGAACAGAAGTTCACCTCCTCACCATCACACCCTCTCATCCTTGGGCCCACCATTGTGCTGGCAAATAACAGCCTCACAGTAGACATTTGAAAGATGAATAAATTAACCCTGGAGAAGGGATACAATTGAATAACTCTACCATTATTTATAATGGGCTTTGCAAATAACTACCAATGTAAGGTGGGTATGTACAGTGCTCTGGGACTTTACAACAATTTGAGTAAGAAATCCAAACCACCATAAGACATGCTAACAGCTGAAAAGCTATTTTCAAGTAAGCTTTTCAACAATATCCTCTAAAAATACTTTCTATCTAAAAATCTACAAGGCTGAATTTTTAACTAGGTTACAGTTTTATCAGTAGTTTAAAGGTACTTTCTCACTTTGAGAATATTTGGGAAATTAAGCCCTCAAGAACTTAAAAGTAACCAACAGACAAGGAGGTAATATATCATCTCAACCTTAGCTTGGACAACAGTTAAAGGCTGCTATAGTAAAAACTCCACAGCAGAGATAAACAGATTTGATTTAGCACAGGGACAAAGAAAAAGAAGCAAATTTTATCTAAAATTTTAAAATAATATAGCTGGAAATAAAAGGCTACATCTTGATATTTTAAAGAATTTATTACACAGTGTTACCACAGAAGAAACATACCAGAAGGCTGAAGCAGGAGTATCATGAATTCAATGTCGGCATGGATTATGTAGGAAGACCTATCTCACACAAAAAGCTATTTATTAGGATTCCACAAGGTAGAAAGACCCATTTTCCAGTCATGACTCTAGCTGCTGCTTATCATGTAATCTCTTCAGGCCACCTCGGAGAAGCAGGCACACTGCACAGACCCTCTGTTTGTATGCACTTTAATACTCCATCAAAGCTTGCCTCTCCTTCCAGACTGCTGACGCAATGTGACAGCCAGCCTCACGTGCTCCTGCTACCCTGCTTTCCCCACCAAGATGGACATTTCCCTTGGAACAGCCTTGTGCTGGTAACCACAGGGGCTGAGGCATTCGTGCAATGGCCATGGTTTGCCCAAAAGACAGCATGAAACAAGGATGCTTAATGTAAGTAATTTGAGAAGTGATCCCCCAAATGCTGGAGGATATGACAAGCGGTCTCAGGTTCCCACCACCCTAACTCTTCTGCAATCATAGATGGTAACCTGGAACTGCAAGCTACAACT
Organism: Montemys delectorum; assembly: GCA_019843815.1. Classification (NCBI taxonomy): domain Eukaryota; kingdom Metazoa; phylum Chordata; class Mammalia; order Rodentia; family Muridae; genus Montemys; species Montemys delectorum. The sequence continues at coordinate 59,106 of JADRCD010223575.1, forward strand.
AATGGTTTCCAGGTATCAGATCACAGCTATGAGAAACAAAACTAAGACAGATGCTAATCCAAGCCTCTTGGATTTCCATATTACTATCCTTACTGATACCATGTAAGGTCATCATTGTGTGTCCTAAATAAATAAAAGGAAAAATAACACTGGTCAATATTTTCCATATAATTTTTCTTCTGATGTTTCCTCTTCCTCTTCCTCCTTCTTCCCTTTCTTCCTCCTCCTTCTTCTTTCTTCTTCCTCTTCTTCTTCCTCTTCCTCTTCCTCCTCCTCTTCTTCTTCATCATCATCATCATCATCATTATCATCATCATCATCAGAAAAGGTCTCATTATGTAGCTCCTGGCTGGCTACATATACATTACTATGTAGACCAAACTGGTCTCAACTCACAAAAATCCATCTGTCTTTGTCTCCTGGGTGCTGAGATTAAAGGTGGGTAGCACCACACTCAGCTAACTACCATCTCCTTTAAGTTATGGTCACTTCTTTACATTCACTGTATATCTTTCCTCATTGGTTTTCTTTTCTAACCCCTTAATGTTCTATATTTCTCAATGAGGCATGTCAAAATGTGGTAGTTTTTTTTTTTTAATTTTTTAAAAAATTCTTCTCCACAGACTAAGGCTGGCCACTATGCTTAATTCCCAAAGAATATTTTATATGTTTTGAAACAATTTAGTATTCAACATTAGCTATAGGATTCTCAGTTATGGACAGTATTAAATATTAATGATATTTTTAGGATATGAAAGGATATGAATATTATAAAAGTTGAACAAATTTTTATGTATTATTTGATTCTCAAAATACTCAACACTATTAATATGTTTGATGTATAAAATGCATTTAAATAATTTAAGAAAAACAAAAACTTCTTCTCGAATACATTCCATCCCATCCCAATAGCTCTCCTTCACCCCATTCCTCCCAGCCTATCTCCTCTCCGTGGAGAAAAGCAGGCCTTGGGTCCTCCTCATGGTGGGAAGAGAGAACCAACTCGAAACATCAATTGTCCTCTGACCTCCACATGAGGGCCAGGACATGTGAGCTCACACACAAAACAGTAAATTAATTAAAATTAGATCTTTCTAATCTTCGTCATATCGTCATAGAAATTCTAAATACTAATCTATGATATAACATGCAGATCAGATCATGTATTAATTATTCCATCCTTTTGCAATCAACAGTATCCAACCTCCACAGCCTGGAGTATTCTGTTATTTTACTTACATCCTCTCATCTACAGTACATCTTACATAAACATTACATATGTCCCTAGGTAGATTTCTGAGGCTATCATTCTACTCAAAAGCTGTTTGCAACTCAAAGCCTAGTGCAGCAAGGCCCCTTTCAGCCTATCATTTCAATTTTACCTGCAGTGATTCTTAAACTGAAAGCCCTCTGGGGCAATAATGTTTATCTTACTTCTATCCCTTTCATAGTATAGGACTCACAGACAACCTCCAATACAGGCTGACTATTCCTTATCCAAAATGCCTGGAATCAGAAGTGTTCCAGATTCTCAAGTTTCACATTGGGAAACAAACTAACCACAATTATACAGACTGAGTAGGTTGTACTCATGTATTTAGGAATATGCACACATGTGGACAAGCGCGAGCGCATACACACGACTATGTAACATGAATGAATAAGAAAGGAGGCCATGAACTTCAAAAAGAGCAAGGAATATATATGGGAGGTTTTGGAGAGAGGAAGGAGAATGGGGAATGATGTGATTATAACTTAATAAATATTAACAGTAATCATAGCTGGGTATAGCGGTATAAACCTTTAATCCCAGCACTCAGAGGCAAGTAGATCTCTGAGTTCAAGTCCGGCATGGTCTATCTACACAGTGACATCCAGGACTGCCAAGGCTAGTAGAAAGATCCTGTTTCCCTGCTGCCACCACCCCTAAAAAAGAGAAAAGGTACTTTAAAAGGTAATCACAAAGCGAGCATGGAGGCTCATGCCTGTAATCCCAGCACTTGGGACATTCTGAGTTTGAGGTTAGTCTGTGCTACTATGAATTTCCAGTCAGCCTAGGCTACAGAAAAAGACTATCTAAAAAGGAAAGGAGAAATAGATAATCACTAAGAATCAACCAAAAAGGCAACAACATCGATAGTTAGAACTAACCTGATCATGAGCTTGGCAGTTAAGGGCAGCAGCTGGTCTTCCAAAGAACCCCCAGATGGCTGCGGCTCACAACTGTCTGCATCCCCAGCTCCAGAGTGGCCAAAGCTTGTGGGCATTGCAAATGGTTTGCCAGGCAGTGGTGGCGCACACCTTTAATCCCAGCATTTCGGAGGCAGAGGCAGGTGGATCTCTGAGTTTGAGGCCAGCCTGGTCTAAAGAGTGAGTTCAGCCCAGGACAGCCAGGGCTACACAGAGAAACCCTGTCTTGGAAAACAAAAAACAAAAAAACACCCAATTCCTACCGAATAAATGCAAGATCAAATTATGTGTGTGTGTGTGTGTGTGTGTGTGTGTGTGTGCCTGTATGTGTAAATTTTAGTGCTTAATTCCTTTTTAAAAGGAGTTATTTTTGATGTGTGTATGTGCATATATGCCACCTACATTCTGGTTCTTGAGGTCAGAAGAGGGCATCAAATTTCCTGCAGCTGAAGTTAAAAGCAGTTGTGAAGCCAAAACTCTAGAAGGCATGAGACACTCTTTTTTCTTTCTTTTTTTAAAGATTCATTTATTATTATAAGTAAGTACACTGTCGCTGTCTTCAGACACACCAGAAGAGGGCTTCAGATCCCATTATAGATGGTTGTGAGCCATCATGTGGTTGCTGGGATTTGAACTTGGGACCTTTGGAAGAGCTCTCAGTGCTCTTAACTGCTGAGCCATCTCTCCAGCCCCTACATGAGACACTCTAAATGGATGATCTCTCTTCAGCCATAATTTTAATATTTTCTCGATTATTTATTTATTGGAAGCACACTTGGCAGAAATAAGTTAGCAAGCACCTTGTGACAGTTGCATCCCAGGGGACTGAACTCAGGTTCAGAACTGTCGGTATGACAGCGCCTTTCCCTGCTGAGCCGTCTGACTGGCCCCTCAAATTATATGTTTAATGAGCAACAATAATTAAATCTCCCAAATACCTCTCAGGTATTTACTGTAAAACATTCTTTGGCTTCTCATGCTTGTTTTAAGTGAAAACCAAAGTTCAAACTATATATACACATTCAAAATATTTGTCCTGTATGTCACAATAGACATGGTAATATATACAACACTATCATATCACTTTGTAAACAACCTGAGTAAGAAAATTTATTGCTAGTTGCAAATATTACTAGTAGGCATTTCTTAACTATTAATGTCTGTTTACTCTCATAACTCAAGGTCACTGACCCAACCTTCTACCACTTAAGGTGAAGAAAAAAGGAGAGCCCCAAACCAGTGTATAAAATTTTATATACCATGGAACCCCTCCAATATCATTCCTGCTGGATGTAGGGAGACTGCCTAGGAACCCTGTACCAATCTAAAACACTATGGAACACCACATGACAAAAGCAAGCTGGGGCCATTAGAAGGTCAATCAAGCCTTAATTACAATCAAGGTAACCCTGCTCTAGTAACCTGAACAAGGAAGCAACATTCGTAATATAACAGGTTCCAACTGTCTTTATCAGATATATATGCTCAAAGCTTTCATCCAATCATCACATCTCTGACGGTGAAGGCAAATTCATAAGCAGAACGGTGCTCCCAAACAGAATTTCACTTGTAGTATACAGCCTATTATAAAATCTCCCATAACTTCATTCTCTGAATTCATGAAATTAGGTGGGGACATAGAAGAAATTCCATTTAAAAATGAACAGAAAATATGATTTACAGTATCAACTGTTACTTGCCAAGTGGCAGTATCAAAGGTGCCACCCCAAAGATGGTAAAGCCATATAAAAAATTTTTTTGATTACTACAAAACTGGTCCATATGTTCAAAAATAGATGAGGACCCACACCCCAACAAGTTCCAGACTATGTCCTATCACCAACATTAAATGTAGGAGAAAATGCCAATGCTGTGCCTCCCCAAAGAAACACAACTCCTTAAACTGCAGGACACCACCAGCCAACCCCCACTGAGTGGGTATTTTAAGTATTCTGTCAGGAAATCATGCTAAGTACTATCGGTTCCTCTAGGCCTCATCAGCAGCCTTAGGTATAAGCAAACTCAGTCCTCTGGATAGTCAAAAATAAATAAATAAATAAATAAATAAATAACGATGTCATTACAAGGCTACTGATTCTTTGCACTCCTCCGGTCAAGTCATTCTCGATCCCCAACGCATTTCCTCCCCCAACTCCCAAATAAAGAGCTCTGCAAACAGAGAACCCTCGGGTACCCCCCTTCTCCTCTACCTCCAGAGGCTGCCGCTTTCGCCACCCTCCGGCTCCGAGGAGCGGGCTCCAGAGGTCCCGGGTAATTTAGAGCCCGGGCAGTGCTTGTTTTGCCTGTGCACCGTAGCTCTGTCCAGCTGCTTCCTTTCCCAGTTTGCACGAAATGGAGCGCTATAGGATACCCGGGGAACCAGGAGGGAGCCGGGGTGGTGATGTCGCCGCGGCCGCCGCCTCTGGTATGTCAGGGGCCGGGATTGTATTTCGAAAGATCCGCCATTTTCACCTCGTCATCACCATCACAGCTCAGCAGCTTCCCCCGACAGCCCAGCCCGGGCCGCCGCCGCCACCGCCGCCGCCAGTCACCTCCCCCTTCCTCCTGCTCCCGCCCCGGCCCGCCCTCCGGAGTAGCGCACACCCACATATCCGGGGAAACCTCCCGCCCGCCCCGCCAACCTTCAAACGCACACCGGGGGGGTTCTGGCGCTCACCGGCGGGTCGTGCCAGACCTATCATCCCAGGAAAGGCACACGGCTCCTGGGAGACCCGCAGGAACGCCACGGGAAGTCGTGATACCTGCGGGATTCCAAGGCCAGGTTGTTGGTTAGGAAGGCAAGCCTTGTGGAATCTGACACCAGAACAGTAAAGCCCCAAACTTTCAGTTCCAGAAACATACTTGAGAGAGATGGTGGACCATGTTTCACGTACATTTCCGAGTCACCGGAGAGCTTTAACGTCACTCACCAACGTTGGCATCCTACTCCACCCACAGAACTACGTTGGCAGTATGGCTATTTCTATATGCATGCCTGACTTCTTGGACACCCCTTAAATTACAGGCGCTGATCATGCAGACGGTAGTCTCCTCTCCCCTTAATTTTTAAGAATAAAGTTCTGAACTGTTTTCCTCTCCACTTAACTTTGATCATTTATGCCCATGAACAACATTACGTCAATTTGTCGTTGGTTTAAGATACACAGGTGCTACTAAATTTAAATGGTATTGATTCAACTGTGCAATCATTCATAACCATCAACGTCTAACATATAGAAAATACAGCTCCTCGCTAGAATCCTTTGCCAACTGGTTTTAGGATCTAAGTTTCCAAATTAAAAACCATCAGCTACTGATACACTTGTTCAATGCAGAGAGGAAAAAAAAAAAAAAAAACCAGCTAGCTTTAGAACAAGATTCCGGAACAACCTATCCACCCCTTCCATTTCCTCTCATGGTGTAGTCTAATAAGTACCCAAGAGGGGCTATAAGTAACTAATCATGTAAGGAATTAAGAACATATAAGCTGCAAGGCTTCTTAATAAGACCAGTATTCCCCCCCCCCAAAAAAATTAGCTGTTTGACTTCAGAAGGCCTTAATAATGGCCAGTTCAAAAGCCTTATTCCTTATCATTCAGTCACACTATAAGCTCTAAAAGATCTAGTTGAAACCAGCGAACTGGATCTCAGGGTTGTGGACAGGGCTAGTCTACTGTCTTAAGTTTACCTAAGAATAAGGAAGAAGCAGAAGCCATTTCATTTCCCTACCTTGTTTGAATGACAACTCCATATAAAAGTCAGCAGGCTCAGGCTTAATCAAAGGCTGTCTCCCACCCACTCCCGGCGAGTTTCTACAGAGAGCCCGCTAGAGGCTGAGCGTGTAAGGGGCTGCCAGTCTCTTCATCTCTCAACTTTATTCCCCACCAACAGCGGAGTCCACCGGCACTCGGATGGTTGTTTACCGTTGCTTGGTCAGGCTGAGTCCCAGCCCGCTCCCTTCCCCCGTGCACCGCGGGGACACTATGACATTTGGCTGGTGGGCTTCGCGAGGGAAACGGACACACACCCAGAGGAGTCCATACAAAGGGGCGTAGGAAGAACGCGGCGCCGGGCAGCAGCGAAAGGAGGCGCTGGCACGAAATGACACAGCAGCAAAACAGGTTCCTAGAAGCCCGGAGCCGGCGGCCGCTTCCCGGGCCCTGCCGAGAGCCTGTCAACAGCCGCCGGGCCCTTCCTCCCGAGCGCGGGGCGGGCGGCGCCGGCCCCGCCGACTGACAGCCGCGCTCTCCGGCGCCAGCGGCTCGCGGCCGCGCCCCGACAACCCTCCGCCCGCCGCGGCCCACCGGCCCCGCTGCCCGGGAGCCGGCCGGCGCTCTCCACCCGCGCGGCCGCCCCGAGCGCGGGCCCGGCGCCGGTCCCAGCCGCTCAGCCCGGGTCTCCGGAGCTGACACTCACTCGAGCCGGCGGCGCCGCCGCCTGCTTCTCGCGCCGCGTTCCCCGGGCTCCCAGCAGCCGCGGCGGCGGCGGCGCCTCCGAAACACAGACCCGGGTTTGTTCAAAATCACGCGCCCAGCGCCATTCCACCGCCGCATCCCATAATACGCCGGGCCGCCCCGCCCCTCCCCGCCCGCCCCTGCGCAGCCCCGCCCCACGCAGCCCCGCCCACCCTGCGCGGCCCCGCCTCTGCGCAGCCCCGCCCCGCCCGCCCGCCCCTCCGGTGGCCCGCGCCCAGCCCCGCCCCGCCCCGCCCCCTGGCAACCCGAGTGGCGTCATTGCGCAAGGCTTGGGCAGAGCTCTAGGGTTCCACGTGACTCCTCCTGGGACCTCAGTCAAAGGGAAGGCGGGGAGCACCAAGGTGGTTCGTGCCCCCGGCTTTGTGACTAAACCACCGTAGGTGAGGTTCCCAGCGCGCCTCCGCTTGGTGATGCGCTTGAGTGAAGAGGGAGTCGACATCCTTTCTCAAATGCTAAATCTGTTCGGGTTTAGAGGTGAATGTTGGAAGGGGCGCCGAAAAAGCTCCTGAGAGGAGCACGCAGAGGTAAATTTACCTTGAAAGGGAGTTTTTGATAATTTGTTTTGCAACACAACTTATACTAATACAGTATGGGCTCTTTGTATTCAATCGTCTCTACCTTCATTTCCTGGGATATTTTATAAATCCGAGAAATAAAAAAGGCCTTACAACGTGAAACTACCTGGGGAACCGCACGGAGGAGCCGGGATATAAATTAAAGCTATTGCTTTCCAATCTAGTATCCCCTGGTTTTAAATTCTGGTGCCTCCACTAATTCGTATCTAACTTGTTTCTTTTTCCATCTACAAAATAAAGATATTTTATTCAGACTGCTAAATAAAAGCGAGAGGGAGGGGTCAAGTGGTTACCAGGGAATGGTCTCAAATGTTAGTTCTTTAAGACTATGACCACACTTTAGAAGCCCAGTGGCATGAAATTAGCATAGGCTTGGAAGTGCCAGTGAGAATGTTGGAGAATAGACAAGGGTTTTATTGGCAATCAGTATTGGGAGCTCAGTTTATGAGGAACCTTGAGAACTAGCCAGAAATCCTGGTCCAATGACTAGGGGTACTGTGGGGGCATCTCTAGAAGGAAGAAGGCAGAGAGACAGAGGCCCCAAATTTAGATAACCCCCGCCCACAAACCTCACCCTGGTAGAAAACTTCTGTCTGAGTTCCTTCCACCAAGCTGACACAGTTCTGATACCACTACTACAAAACAGCACCTAAAGAAGGGCAACATTTCCCGGTTTACTGTGGAGTTTTTACAAAGCCTAAAATGACTAGTACAGTTTTATCAATGTCAGCAATCTGGTAAAAACAGCTCATACCATGACATAGTATTTAGTATATGTGGAGAATGATAGTTTTACATTAGTCAGTATAGGAAATGTGGTATCTAGTGATGCATAATATAACACTCAACAACTGTGCTGAATATTATAATTCTTAGAAGGAGCTGGAGAGACATCTCCATGCCTAGGACCATGGTTAGGACCCAGTACTGTGCCTGTAAAGGACCTAAGCACCCCTATCAGGTGACTTACAGGCCTGGAACTCCAGTTTCAGGGAATCCTACATTCTCTTCTAGCCTCTGAGGGCACAGACAGATACACAAATATACACATAACATAAAAATAAAATTTTTAAAATAAAAAAAATTCAGCCGGGTAGCGGTGGCACACGCCTTTAATCCCAGCCACTTGGAAAGCAGAGGCAGGCAGATTTCTGAGTTTGAGGCCAGCCTGGTCTACAGGGTGAGTTCCAGGACAGCCAGGGCTATACAGAGAAACCCTGTCTCGAAAAACCAAAAACAAACAAACAAACAAAAAATAAATAAGATTCATATAAGATCAAGAATCAAGCTTTTAGCTGGCAGGGTGCCTCACCCCCATATCCTAGCTTTTTGAAAGCTGAGGCAAGAAGAAGATTGTGAGTTTAAACCCAGCGCTCAGCCTGCACCTCCTTGAATCAAGATTCCAGGATGGCCAGGGATATACAGAGAAACTTGTCTCAGAAACAAAACAAAACAAACAAACAACAGCAACAGGCTAGGAAGTGGTGGCTCACTTCTTTGATCCCAGCACTCAGGAGGCAGAGGCAAGGTGGGTCTCTGTGAGTTCAAGGCCAGCTTGGTCTACAGAGCTAGTTCAAGGGCAGGCAAGGCTACACAAACAAACCCTGTTTTAAAATAAGTAAATAATAAATTTTAAGAAACCTGCAACATCATACATTACAATAAAATGGCAGAGACATCCCATTATTTTATTTTATTTATTTTTCTTTTTTTGGTTTTTTTGAGACAGGGTTTCTCTGTGTAGGCTTGGCTGTCCTGGAACTCACTCTATAGACCAGGCTAGCTTCAAACTCAGAAATCTGCCTGCCTCTGCCTCCCAAGCCATTATTTTATTTTTTAAAGGTTTATTTATTTATTATATATAAGGATACTGTTGCTGTTTTCAGACACACCAGAAGAGGGCATCAGATCTCGTTACAGATGGTTTTGAGCCAACATGTGATTGCTGGGATTTGAACTCATGACCTCTGGAAGAGCAGTCAGTGGTCTTAACTGCTGAGCCATCTCTCCAGCCCAGCATCCCCCTTATTACAAGATGATGTTTTCCAAGAACTTAAGCCTGGCCTGGTGGTCTACCACTTTAATGCCAGAACTCTTGGGAGGCAGAGGCAGGTCTATCTTTATGAGTCCAAGGCCAGCCTGGTCTACATAGGGAATTCCTGGATAGCTAGGGCCACATAGTGAGACCCATCTGAGACAAGAACAACAAGAGCTAGAGAAAGATGTAGGGATGTAGGCGTGGTGGTAGTAAACTCCACAGCTGAACACCTGAGCTCCTCCCCCAGAACCCACAGGAAGGAGAGAACCAGTTCCCACACAGTGTCCTCAACCTATACACATATTTCATGGCATACACATGCCCCACCACAAATGAGTGAATGTAATTTTTAAAATATTTAGACATAAGAGCTGTTTTTAAATATTATCCATGGTGACTAAAGCTTAAAGTAAAAAATACAAATGTTGCAAGGACAAGTATTTATTAAAACTAATCATAAATAGCTTGGGTTAGTTGATCTCTGCATCCACATTGTCTGAGCTGAAATCCCAGCCCTGCCCTCTGATAGCTGTGAGGATTTAGGCAGCTACCTTCCGTGGATGTCTCAGGAGCCCTCTCAGGTTTTTGTTTGTTCGTTTGCTTGTTTTTATATTTCTTTCCTCTTTACAGTTTTTATGGTTTGTTTAAACATTTACAAACAATGCACACGAGCCATACGCTCACTGCTTTCACTGCTGCTGTCAACTTCCGCTGGGACTGGTGACTCTGGTGACCAGCTGAGCTGCTCTCTCTACGAAGGCTTTGTAGACCTTGGAAGAAACGTGAACAATCTTCAGTTTGTTTCAGAAGAGAGAAAAACGGTGCTGGGTACTGAACTCCCAGCTCACCGAGTGTGTAGAAAATATCCTACCGTTGAGCGCAACCCCCAAGTCCACAGATAGTGGTTCTGAGGAAAGCAGAATGAAAGCATAGAAGTGGGCTTATGGCTGAAGTTCTCAGAAAATAAAGCAAAATGGTTCTCAGTTCCTATTTTGTTCCAGATGTGATGCTAGACACTGTGGCTCAATAAGACATCCTCACCACAGGTCAGTTCAAAAGATTATCAAAGATTCCCAGGACATAGCAGCCTCTGGCCTGAAGTCCAAGATGTCTAGAGCCACAGCCAACAGAAGTATGTTACCTTCCACTTTGACTTGTTTTTCACTATTTTATGACTTTTTTTGTTTGTTCTGTTTTGAAACAGGACCTTCATTGTGTTGCTCCAGACTTGCCTCGGACCTCCCACACACTGGGATTAGAAGTATGTGCTCCCATGTACAGATTTACCGTATAACCCTTTGTAGTACAACACCTGACAATCCCTTAACAAAACCAAAAGATTTCTGGAAGTTTATGACAAATACATTTAGTGGGAAAAAATGGCACAAGGTGACATAAAATTAGTATTTTTATGCCACTTAAAAACAATATCCATGCCGGGCGGTGGTGGTGCACGCCTTTAATCCCAGCACTTGAGAGGCAGAGGCAGGCGGATTTCTGAGTTCTAGTGCAGCCTGGTCTACAGAGTGAGTTCCAGGACAGCCAGGGCTATACAGAGAAACCTTGTCTCAAAAAACAAAAGTGACTCCTAAGACTCATGTCAGTAGTTGTGCACACAAAGGATTGATCCCTTATCCAATCAAACTGCTTGTCTTACATAAATAATTCCGGAGCTGGCATACTGCCCTGCTCCCCCAATGCTATCTGCTGCCTAATTGTAATTCAATATTGACATTCACTGGGCTGCTTTCTACTGTAGGTCATAGTTCAAGCAAAAGCAGTTCACGTGGTTCATGGCTATCTGCACACTGTATAAAGTACATAGGACAAAGTATTATTTTCTTATTTTTCAATGCTAGCTTTCCTGGATTAATTGTGAAGAGAAACGTCATCTTCAAAGACACATCACCGGCAAGTGAGCAGCGTACATTTCACTCATTGCACGCTGCCTGGAAGGTAGAGACAGGAGGATCAGAAGTTTGGGGTCAGCCTGATTCAAAGTACAAAGTAAAACAAACGTAGAAAACATAGTTCCTGCTCTTCATGGAGCCATCCTAAAGGTTCGCCTTCGTTCTTGATGACTTATGGCTAGTAGCTAGGAACTCATAAGACACAGATCACACATGTCAGTCACAGAGCCAAGGTATTCCTGCCTTGAACCTCTTTTCAGTAGCAAGTTAAATATGTCCTCAGATGACATGTCTTCCTGAGACCCTGGTCACACTTGACCATGTGTTTCTTCTTGAACCATTCCCTAATAAAAGAGAATCCTCAAGAGCAGGCATTGGCACATTAAAGCTTATAAACCAAATCCAACTCATGGCTTTCCTCTTATGCTGTAAACTAAGAATTGGGGGAGGGGCTTTGTTTTTGTTTGAAATCTTCATGAGTGTGCTCACATGTTTCTATCTGGTGAACCATCTCACCAGCTCCAAAACTACTTTAAATGTTATATTTATTACTTTTAATTACACGCATGTGTGCATCTATGTGTGGGTGTATGCACAAGTTTAGATGCCCAAGAAGGCCAAAGGTGTTAGATCTCTCTGGTCCTGGATGTACAGACAGGTGTCAGCCTGGCATGGATGCTGGCAATGGAACTTAGGTCCAGGGTGGGAACAGAGCTCACTTGTAACTTGAGAGCCATCCCTTCAACCCTACCCAGACACCAGATTTATATCTATGTATTAGTTGTGCCTGATTAACAGCTTCACATAGATAGATCCTTTTTGCACTTTTTAATTACTGCGTGGCTTCTTTCAGTAAAACATTTTAAAATTATTGTTGTTGCATATGTTTGTACTTTATTCCTTTTTAATGCTGTGTTGGATTGAGTGAGTACACTGAACTTTGTGTCTTTGCTTCCCTGACAATGGGTATATAGGCTGTTTCCACTGATGTGGCCATTAGAAACAGTCAAAATATCTTCATATGAGTATACTTAAGAAAATTGTCAGCCGGGCATGGTGGCGCATGCCTTTAATCCCAGCACTTGGGAAGCAGAGGCAGGTGGATTTCTGAGTTCGAGACCAGCCTGGTCTACAGAGTGAGTTCCAGGACAGCCAGGGCTACACAGAGAAACCCTTGTCTCGAAAAACCAAAAAAAAAAAGAAAAAGAAGTTTGTTTGTTTGTTTGTTTTTTGGAGGGGAACCTGGGAAAGGAGAAATTTACATGTAAATAAAGAAAATATCTAAAAAAAAAAGAAAGAAAGAAAAAGAAAATTGTCATTTTTTTTTTGGTGTATGTGTCTGCATGTCCGTGTATATGGAGGTCAGAGGTCAACATTAAGTGTCATTCTTTAGGAGTTGTACACCTTGATTTCTTGGGAAAGGGTCCCTCACTGGATCTCACCAATTAGGCTAGGCTGCCACCCAGCAAGCCCCACAGATCCTCTTGTCTCAGTTGTCTAGTTCTGGGGTTTCAAGTGCATCTCATTGTGCCTGGCTTTTATGTGGGTGCTGTGTATCCAACCTGGACCCTCATGTTCAGTGACAAGTGCTATTTCCTCTGTCTCCCCAAATCACGATTTCTAGGAAAAACTATGTTCATATGTTGAAGGAGAAATTGAGTCCTCCTTAATAGGTTAAGATATGGAAAGGATTTGTGGGGGAGGGGCATGGTCTTGATATGTAACTTTGGCTGGCCTGGAAGTCTCTATGCAGATCAGGTTGGTCTTGAATTCATAGAGATCTGCCTCCTCCGTCTCTCTAGTACTGAGATTAAAGGTGTGTATGTGTTACCACACCTGCCTGGAGAAGATATCATAAAACACAAAGCAGACATGTATAAGATGGAAATTATGAGCGGGCAGTGGTGGTGCACGACTTTAATCCCAGCACTTGGGAGACAGAGGCAGGTGGATTTCTGAGTTTGAGGCCAGCCTGGTCTACAGAGTGAGTTCCAGGACAGCCAGGGCTTACACAGAGAAACCCTGTCTAGAAAAACAAAAAACAAAAAAAAAAAAGGTGGAAATTATGATGAAGAATACAAGTCACTAGGAAGATAAATCAGGCCCTGGTTATCTGGGAAAAAGGAAGAAAAAAACAGAAAGGTGATAGTTAAACAAGTGCTTTTAGAAAATGTCCCTCCAGGGCTGGTGAGATGGCTCAGAGGGTAGGAGCACCGATTGCTCTTCCTAAGGTCATGAGTTCAAATCCCAGCAACCACATGGTGGCTCACAACCACCGTGATGAGATCTGACACCCTCTTCTGATGCATCTGAGGACAGCTACAGTGTACTTGTAATAAATAAATAATAAATAAATCTAAAAGAAAAGAAAAGAAAATGTCTCTCCCTTAAATAGAGACTTGCATCTACCTGTGTTCCCGAAAGGATGCATGTGAAAAGACGTGCCTAAGCATGTCTTTATAAAGAGAAGAGCTTTAAAGTGTTAGAAGAGGGAGGAGCTGATGAGAGACAGGATATCTCTGGTGCTGTGTGGCTTTGACTTCTCACCAGAACCCCTGGAAGCTGCACAGGACAAAGCTGTCAACTCAGTCCAAATCCCATTGCAGAGCCAGGTGACAGAGACCCGTGAACATGCACACCTACAAAAACATGCTTCTCGTGGACTTCCTGGTAGGGCTCACTAGGAGTGAATGCTAAAATAGGAGAGGCGACTGTGATGGCCAGTTGAGTGCCAACTTGACGCAAGCTAGACCCACCTGAAAAGAGGAAACCTTGGTAGAGAAAATGCCTCCATAAAATCTATCTGTAGAGCATTTTCTTATTTAGTGGCTGATGGGGGAGGGCCCAGCCTGTTGAAGGTGGTGTAGTCCTGGGCTGGTGGTCCTGAGTTCTATAAGAAAGCAGGCTATGTAAGCCCGAAGTCAGCAGTCCCCTCCAACCCACAGCCCTCTGCATCAGCTCCTCAGTCTCCAGGTTCCTGTCCTGCTTGAGTTCCTATCCTGACTTCCTTCAGGGATGGACCTTGAAACGCTTCCTCCCCAGCTTGCTTTTGGTCCTGATGCTTCATGGCAGCAACAGGAATCCTAACGAGGCCAGCAATACAGCTGTTGACTATGGACTTCTAAAGTGTGAGGCTGCCTGGGGCCTCACAGCCGGATCACGTGTTTGTTCAGGCTACTTGCCTCAAATTGAAACATTACTTCCTGAAGGAAGGCTCCTGAAGACTCAAGAGGCGAAACTTTTGCACATCTCAGAAAATAAATAAAATTCACCCATCTCAGGAAGCTCCTGAAACTTCACAAGATTCACAAGGCCCCTCCCCAACATTGTATACAGTAACTGTTGCTGGGGAAAGGAGAGTTTTGAACCAGCTAAGCCGAATCTGTGTTGTGCAGGGGTAGATGCAGCCTTCTTGAGTTGTCTCTGGTGCTGTTGTGAACTTTAGATAATGCAGCTGCCTTTCCTGTCCACAGTTCTGCAAGTAATCCCACACCTATACTCGTATAAGTAACTCTAATATATTTGTTGGTGCATTAAGCTCATGTTGGGTGGATCCTTTCTTTGGTCTGTCAGTGGCACTCTATTGTATGAATAGAAGTTTTTTCATCTCTTCAGGAAAAGCCACATGGCATCCTGTCTCCATAAATGAATGAATGAATGAATGAATGAATAAAAATAAAAGTGGAAAGAAATAAAACAGTTTCAAAAACCAGAACTGGACAGTGAGGAGTGAGGAGGCAAAGGTGTTTAAGTTGCACCCTTGAGACCTATCTGGAGGTAGTCAGAGAGAATAGACTCCTCAGATTTGCCTCTGACCTTCACGTGCATGCATGGTGCATGTGACCTCTTCTTGCTAATAAACAAACACAGTTAGGGATGCAGGGAAGTCAGGAATCTCAGGTAGGTAATTTACTTCAAATATGCAAAGCAGTATATACAATAACAATGTAACACAACTGCTAAGAAGAAGGATACACAGAAAATGCTGGCTGAAATTAAACCAAAGTATGTGTTTAGTGTGATGAAACCAAGGAACTGGATGAGTTAGAGCAGGCAGTAGTCAACTGGTTCTAAGAGTTCCCAGGGGGTAGGGAGCTGGGAGTACTGAAGAGAAATAACAGTCTAAGAATTCTCCTTTAGTTAGTTGTAATGAAGGCAGAACAGGAGAACTGGGAGATGGCTCAGCAGGTGGTCCCTCCTGCAACTGACCAGAGTGTGATCCTAGGTCCAAAGGCCTCTTCTGTTGTGTCTGTAGACAGCAATAGTATACTCACATACATAAAATAGATAAATAAATCTAAAAAAAAAAAAGTTGTTTTTTGTTTTGTTTTGTTTTGTTTTGTTTTTAAAAAGAGTGCTGGTTGCTCTTCCAGAAGACACAGGTTCAATTTGCAGTAACCAAATAGCAGCTCACATTTGCCAATTCCAGTGATCCGGCACCCTCACTCAGAAATAAATGCAGGCGCCGGGCGGCAGTGGCACACGCCTTTAATCCCAGCACTTGGGAGGCAGAGGCAGGTGGATTTCTAAGTTCGAGGCCAGCCTGGTCTACAGAGTGAGTTCCAGGACAGCCAGGGCTATACAGAGAAACCCTGTCTCAAAAACCAAAAAATAAAAAAATAAAATAAAATAAATAAATGCAGGCAAAACACCAAATCACATAAAATAAATATAAAAAGATTTTAAAATAATTTAAAATGTTTATTTTTAGAGTTAAAGATTAGTCCTGGGGATACAGCTGAGACTTACAGTACTTGCCCAGTATGTACAAGGCTCTAGGAAACTCCTAGCCCTGAAAAAAAAAAAAAGAAAAAAAAAAAAAAGAAAAAAAGCATTAAGCCAGAAGCAAGCAATGCCTTAAGAGAAATCGTGAGGGCTGGAAAGATGGCTCAGTGAGTAAGAGAAGCGGCTTCTGCAGAGTACATAAGTTCAGCTCCCAGCACCCACACCACGCAGTTCACAGCCACCTGTAAATCCAGCTCTAGGGGATTTGGGACCCTCTTCTGGGCTCTACACACACACACACACACACACACACACACACACACACACCACACATATCTTTAAGAGGTTTTGAAGAAAAGTGGAAAGATAAAGAACTAATAATAATGATAACAGTTTCTGAAGAAGGAAACCAAAAGAGCGAGGCATAGTGAGTGGCATATGTCTATAATCAATCCCAGCATTCAGGAGCCAGAGGCAGGAGGATCAAAAGTTCAAGTCCAGCCTGAGCTGTACAATGAGAGTCCACTAAAAACAGCAAAAACCAACAACCAAAAAAAACAAAACAAAACAAAACAAAACAAAACCAAAGTAACCAAAGAAACCTGTACAGAATACTCTAACAGAATACAGAATATAATACCGGGGGAATTATAAAAACCACACACTGAAGGAGCCCATTTTATACCTAAGAGTAATGGATCAGGAAGCCCAACGTTGACACATTACCTAGTAAAATTACGGGCGGGCAGTGGTGGTGCACGCCTTTAATCCCAGCACTTGGGAGGCAGAGGCAGGTGGATTTCTGAGTTCGAGGCTAGCTTGGTCTACAGCGTGAGTTCCAGGACAGCCAGGGCTACACAGAGAAACCCTGTCTCGAAAACAAAAAACAAAAAACAAAAAAACCCAAACAAACAAACAAACAAAAACAAAACAAAAAGAAGAGCCTAGGAAAATTACTAGACTTGAGAGGAAAAAAACCTGGGAGCATTTTAGGGGGAAACAAACAAATGATTTATAGTGACTGCAAAATTCTTCTCACCAGATGTTTTCCAGTTAGAAAATATCTTTGGATTTTCAAGGAAAGTATGTCAGTTTATAATACCAGACACATCTGACTTTCAAATAGATAAGGCACCTGCGATAACAATATTCCAGAGCAGGGAAAAATATAGTTGCCAATGAATCTTTACTGAGCAATCTATTGAAGAACTAGTTATGGGAGCTAGAGAGATGGCTCAGCTGTTATGAGTACTGGATGCTCTTCCAGAGAACCAGGATTCAAATCTCCGTACCCACTCAGCAGCTCATGACCATCTGTAACTGCGATTCCAACTCCCCGCCCAGGCCTGCCTACTTAGTGTGTGTGTGTGTGTGTGTGTGTGTGTGTGTGTGTGTGTGTATTCATGAGAGCATGCATATGTCAAGGTTCTCAGTTTCCACCATGTGTGTTCCCAGAATAGAAGTCAGGTTGCCAGGCTTAGCAGCAAGCTCCCTCACCTGCTGAGGCATCTCCCTGCCCCCTCACCTGTTGTTCTTCATCTCATTTCTATAGTAGTTTCAGTACTGTCACTCAGAACCTACTGAAAGCATAGTGTGAGGCAAATATAAAGAATAATCAGAGGACAGTCTGAGTTCCCTAATATACTTGCTAACTGGGATTCTGGGTGCAGAAATTAGAAGACACAGATGTGGGACTGGAGAGTCCTGAGTTCAATTCCCAGCAACTCAAAATACACATGTTCTTGTTCTGTCCCATGAAAAGGTCAAAATTACTGATACACTAGTAAGAGCACTCCTAGCACTGGGACTGTCATCTACTATAACCATCTACTATAACTATAACGGAACCACAGCATCTGGGGAGCTGACTGTGCTGGCCTAGCTTAGAAAGCAACAGGATGATTCTAAAGCAGGTGGTCTCGCAGTAGTACTCAAAACAGGAGGGAGTGAGCACAGATGGTGAGGAAGACAACCGCACGCCCATAGGATCGTGGGAAAGACTACACGCACGCACTTAATCACGTAATCACATCCATCTCTTCTCTAGTGAGGCTTGTTTGGGTTAGGCAAGGCAGGATACACAGGAATGTACACCAGGAAGTGGGGTCCAGGATGACTTCCTCCTCGCCATCTGTAGGGAAGTGTTGAGAGTCTGGCGCCTGTCTTGTTGGTTGTCATAATGGTAAATTCCTGGCCGGAGAAACAGCATTCCTGGAGCAGAGTTCACTGAATGGAATTCGCAACCCAACGGTGTTAAGATCTGCCAGATGCTACTCAACATGGCAACATTTTTAAGTCATGATTTTTGTTTGTTTGTTTGTTTGTTTTTGTTTTTGTTTTGTTTTTTTTTTTTTTTTTGGTTTTTTGAGACAGGGTTTCTCTGTATAGCCCTGGCTGTCCTGGAATTCACTCTGTAGACCAGTCTGGCCTTGAATCCAGAAATCCGCCTGCCTCTGCTGGGATTAAAGGTGTGCGCCACGACTGCTCAGCTAGATTTATTTTATATGTGTGAGTGTTTTGTCTGCAAGTATACATGTGTACCACATACATGCCTCGGTGCCCACAGAGACCAAAAGAAGCCATCAGACCCCTTGGAATTGGAGCTACAGACAGTTGTGAGCCACCACGTGAGTGCCAGAAATCAAACTCTGGTCCACTGGAAGAACAGCCAGTGTTCTCAACCACTTTCAGCCCCAAAACTCTTCTCTGTGCTTCTCTCAAGTCGATGTAGACAAAGTAGCTAAGTAGCTCACTCCTTCGAACTGAGGAAGAGTTTCCTGGACACCAGGCTTTGCTCTTCTCTATCAATGATATAAAATCTGGAAATACAGCTTTTTTAGACACAAGCCCAGCAGCCTAGGAAAAGAAATGCTCCCTCGTCCCATGTCCTGCTTGCTCCCACCTAAGTTAGTTCTGCATCTCAGAGTGACAAGTCTTTTTCATGTGAAAATGTTTAGTAAAACTTCCTATAACAACCAGGAAGTCAGGAAAACCTTCCTCTCCAGATAGGGGCGTTCCTCCAGAAACCAAGTCCCTGGCTGTGTGACTGTGTTTTTGTTCGGCAAATTACTGCCAGTCTAATCCAAAATGAGGATGAAAAGAGACTAAAAAATCTTTACAACTCTGAATTTTGACCACATTAAACATGCCAGTTGTTTATATATTCCTACATGGCTGAAGAGACATGGACTAGAGATGTTTTTTCCTGTTTTTTTTTCCCCCTTTAATATTTTTGGCAAACAGAAACAAAAACCAACAGAAAACAGAAATAAGCATAAACAAAACCATATTAGTAAAAAATTATCGTCTCATTTAAGACCCTTTTTCAGGTGATTTCTAGGTTGCCACCATTAAAAATTAGCATAAAGAATGCATTGGCTGGGCTGGAGAGATGGCTCGGCAGTTAAGAGCACTGTCCGCCCTTCCAGAGGACCTGGAGTCAATTCCCAGCGCCCATATGGCAGCTCACAACCATCTTTAATCTTATTCCAGGGGATCTGACACTCTCATACAGACATACATGTAGGCAAAATACCAATGTACATTTAAAAAAAGAAAGGAAGGAAAGGAGGATAGGAGGAAGGAAGGGAGGGAGGAAGGGATAGAAGGAAGGAAGGAAGGAAGGAAGGAAGGAAGGAAGATAGGAGGAAGGAAGGAAGGAAAGAAGGAAGATAGGAGGAAGGAAGGAAGGAAGGGAGGGAGGGAGGAAGGAAGGAAGGAAGATAGGAAGGAAGGAAGGAAGATAGGAAGGAAGGAAGATAGGAGGAAGGAAGGAAGGAAGATAGGAGGAAGGAAGGAAGGAAGGAAGGAAGGGAGGGAGGAAGGAAGGAAGGAAAGAAGGAAGATAGGAGGAAGGGAAGGAGGAAGGAAGGAAGATAGGAGGAAGGAAGGAAGGAAGATAGGAGGAAGGCAGGAAGGAGAAAGAAAGAATGCATTGGCTATGGCTTAGGAGGCAGCTCGGTTGGTAAAGTGCTGCCTGGTGCTTGTGAGAACCTGAGCTCCCATCCTCAGCCCCTCCTGCTCCCATGAAAGCCCTATAAAAGCTGAGTATGGCAGTGTGCATGGTGGCATGTGTAGGTGGATCCTTAGAGCTCACTGGCCAAACAGCCCAGACTATGTCTAAGTCTGGCTATAATGGTGAGCTTCCTATTTCAAAAATAAGGTGGACAGCAAAAGAAGATGAAACCTAACATCAGTTTCTGGCCTCCAAAAAGAATACATGTACACACTTACACACACACACACACACACAAACACACAGCACATGGCCTAGCTAGCAGTGGCATCATGTGAATATAATTATATAATTTTAGCAGTTGGGGAGTAGAGGCTGGAAGATCAAAAGATCAAAATTATCCTCAGCTATTACAAAATTACAAATTAAAAGCCAACCTGGGATACAAAAAATCCCAACACAAAAATAAAAAATAAAAAATAAACAAAAAGAACCACTAAAACCAAAAAGAATATATTGGTGCTAGGGAGATTGCTCAGTAGGTAAAAGTGCCTGTCATTCAAACATGAGGACCTGAATTCAAATCCACAGTCCCTTGGGAGCAGAGACAGATGGCTTACCAATTGGCCAGTCAAAGCCACTTGGTGAACTTTGGGTTCTGTGAGAGGGCCCTGTCTCAAAAAGTCAGGTGGAGAGCAGTAGAAGACACTAGCATTCACACATACACAGAGAGAGAGAGAGAGAGAGAGAGAGAGAGAGAGAGAGAGAGAGAGAAGAGGGAGAGAAGAGAGAGAGAAGAGAGAGAGAGAAGAGAGAGGAGAGAGACAGAGACAGACAGACAGACAGACAGACAGAGACAGAAACAGAGAGAGACAGATCAACAGAGAGACAGACAGAGACAGAGAGTTTTTAAATCTGGAAAAGAGTTTTTAACCTGGAAATGGCCAAGATACATCTTCAGAACCTGGGTTCATTTAATACCAGATACCCCTACTTCACCACTTGACCCCAGTGATATCACAGTGTGTGTTTGAGGCACACCTGCGGAGACATCTGCTCCACATCTTCCTGAGCCTCTAAGATCAACCCCCTGTATTTGCTTTCCTAAAAAAAAATGCCTGGGATGACATCACCAAGGTAAATAGTGACTGGTCAGCTCTGAAAAATACTGTGGGACCAACCATTCTAACAGGCCTGGACTGACAGCACACCTTCTCAACATTCTAACTGGAGGCCTAGACTGACATCACACCTTCTCAACATTCTAACAGGCCTGGACTGACAGCATACCTTCTGCTTCAGCCTTTGTCATCAAAACCTCAAGGAACAACCAACCGAGTTGAATTGTCACTTTTGATAAGACTGTCAGCATTGTTTGACAGATGTGCTGTCTATCCTTAGCCAGAGAATTCTCTGACAGCATCAGATTCTGGAGACTTCCAAGTCTGTGGACGATAATGCTGATGTTTGCCATCGTAGGTAATTATAAAAGAGATCCAGAATGTTGCAATGGAACATCCGGGTGGTTCACTAGAAAGGCAAATGTTTAAAGAAAGAATGTTCAGGGGCCTGGAGAGATGGCTCAGTGGTTGAAAGCACTCCAGAGGTCCTGAGTTCAATTCCCAGCAACCACATGGTGGTTCACAACCATCTATAATGGGATCTGACGCCCTCTTCTGGCTTGCATGTGTAC
The DNA here is from genome assembly GCA_019843815.1 of Montemys delectorum. Taxonomy (NCBI): domain Eukaryota; kingdom Metazoa; phylum Chordata; class Mammalia; order Rodentia; family Muridae; genus Montemys; species Montemys delectorum. Next base: position 80,667 of record JADRCD010223575.1, read on the forward strand.
ATGCAGATAGAGTACTCATATACATAAAATAAATAAATCTTTTTTTTTTTTTTTTTAAAGAGCAAGGAAGGATGTTGGGGGAGTGCAAGAGAGAAAGAATGTGAATATGTTGAGTTGGAAAGAACTAGCTAGAGCAGGTTTAACAAGTATTTCTAGAAAGAACATTGGGCATCAGGAAGCAAATTCTTTGAGCTTTCTGAATATTCAAAGAAATGATAGTAAAAACAAACACAGAAAAGTGTTTGATTGTTCAAGCCTTAGTGGACTCCAAAGAATAGACTCACCAGCTACTTAGTTACAATAACTCTTAATTTCATCCAACACCATATGCTTCTACTACACCCCACACACTTGGCTCCAGTGAGATCATGTGTCCTGTTTGTGATACACAAGTGTTGAGGTTTGGGCCACAACTTCATTATTCTCCTTTCAGAGATTTAGTTAATTACAGTCTGAAAATGTTACATGGAAAATTTCAGGAACCAACAATCTGGGCACTGTATTATTGATGATGTCTAATGAATTCTCTAGCCATTCTTCTCGGCACTTTTTAGGGACTGAACCAGCCCCTTTGCTCAGTGACAGGGCTGTGTGTCTGCCGCTCTTCTGGAAGTCTCTTGGTAGTTTTCCTGATTATCAGATCTCAGATCTGCTATCATTGTCCTGGCCTTCAGGTAATCGTTCTTGTACTTAGTCATACACAGAGTGCAAAGAACAGTCATGCTGCCCATCCTGACTCGCAAAGGAAGGTTGGTTATGTGAAAAGTGAGCTCCCAATAAGAAATGAAAATTAATCACATGGCAGTTACTAAGCTCCCTAGAAAATTAGAAACATTGAAAGGGTTGCTATGGTTGTTCTTTTACACCAGTGTGAGAATGTGAACTTCTCCATGCATGCACACATGGAGGCCAACAGCCTTCTTACATCTGTCTCCACCCTATTTTCATGAAACTGGAAGCTTGCTCTTTCAGCTAGACTGGCTGGCCAGTGAGCCCTCAGCACCTACTCGTCATTTCTATGGGTGTAAGCATCCAAACTCCTTCTTCTCTTCACACATTGAACTATCTCCTCAACTCTACATGCTGTATTTTAACAATTGCTTTTGAAAGACTTATTATTTTTATTTCATGTGTATGTGTGTCTGCTTGTGTGCTTTGCTGTGTGTGTACTCCTTCAATGTGTGGGAGCTCCAGCAGGCCAGAGAATGGTATCGAATTCCCTGAAGTAGAGTTAAGGGAAGTTGTGAGACACCATATGGATGCTAGAAATTGAACCCAGGTCCTCTGCAAGAGCAGCAAGTGCTCTTAACCACCAGGTCATCTCTCTAGTCCCTCAAGAGTTTGTTTGTTTTTTAACATCCTGAACTTTGAGCTGATGTAAAGATGTCAAATAAAATTACAGGAGCCCATTGCTTCAGACCAAGCTCCTACTGCCGCCCAGAAGGACCAGACTATAATTGTAAAATGTATGACTCACGTAACATACACATATGAAATAACATACATCAAGCTGTTTATTTCACCTTCAGAGA
>JADRCD010223575.1:82208-101718 GCA_019843815.1 Montemys delectorum
TTTTTTCAAAGAAGCAGTTTCAGTGAACACACTGATGACGTTCCTTCGGTGCCTCACACTTTCACAACCACTAAGCAAAAATCCAAGATGAAACAAAACCGCAAAGTAACTTCCATTAACCTAAAGTAACTAAATTAGTTTTTGGTCCTGTTTGACAAAGAAAAAGGAACGGGAACAGCCAGACCACCTTTCCTTTCCTTTGGAGACAGGATCACAGTCTGTGTCCCAGACCGATCTGGAGTTCCAGATGGTCCAAGATGCGTAGACCAGGGTGGCTTTAAACTCGTATGAGTCCCCTTGCCCCAAGAGTCTGAGTCCTGGGACTACAGGTGTGAGCCACTGTGCCACGCTCACTCTTCCTTGTTCCAGTCCTTCCTTTTTTCTGCCTCTATAACTTTGTCCCTTCTCTTGGAACATTTTCTTTACTTTAAGAAGTGCCTGTTTCTGAAATAAAAAGTATATCAAACTGAAGAGCTTCAAGTTGTTGTGATCTTATTTTTGGCAACACTGAATGGGAAGCTGAACTTTCGTCCTCAGGGAAGGCGGCTATCCTACTGCAAAGAGGGGGCGTGGATATTTACATGGTGGGATGGATGGGCTGTGGGAGGGAAGGTAGCTATTCTACTGCCAAGAGGGGGCACAGATATTTACAAGGTGGGATGAATTGGCTGTGGTAGAGACTGTCAATTCCCTTCATCCTACATTCCCTGTGTCCATCTCTTTCTCCTGCCTCTTATTCCTCTTCCTCACTCTTTGAATAGGAATTTAGTCCAGGACCCCTACACAATAGGCAAATGCCTACCACTGAGATGTAATGTGTAACCCCAGCCTTAAAGAAAAAGATTTATTTATTTTATTTCGGTGAGTACACTGTAGCTGTCTTCAGACACACCAGAAGAGGGTTTGGATCCTATTACAGATGGCTGTGAGTCACCATGGGAATTGAACTCAGGACTTGTGCAAGAGTAGTCAGTGCTCTTACCGGCTGAGCCATCTCTCCAACAACTCCTAACCCCACCCTTTTTATACTTTCTATTTTCAGATGGGTCCCACTAAGTTGTCCAGGTAGACTGTGAGAGGCCTATGCCCACAGACTCTGTGGACACAAAGGCTGCCCAACTGGAAAGTGAGCTTCTAGGCTCACCACTGTTAGGCATTCTTGCCAAAAGAACATGATTTGAACTGTGCAGACAACCTCTACTATACTTTGTTTGCCTTGCTCTGTCCCCTTCCCCAAAGAGAGAACATGCCATTTGTAACATGCCAAGATGGCAAAATGCTTCAAGTTTAGTATTTGTTGTAGGTAAGTCTGCAAGAAGTTATCCTAAATATATCTAACTGGAGGGCAAAATACTAGAATTCTCCTGTTAAGTGTGATTTGGAAATATCTACCAAAAATTTGTATGTACCTTTACTCACTTTGGGGAGTGTATTTTACTTGCACACATCTTAAGTCATGCACATAAAAGGTCATTCACTGCACTGTATGTATTAATATGCCCTGTATGTTATAACATACCATCATTACTTTAAAAATAATGGTTAAAAAGGAATTGGTCTTATATGGCTAGGTCACCAGAAAAAAAGAGAAAACCTTAAAGGAGAACAATAAGGCATGTTACTTTCTGTGAAAGGGAGAGAATTCAAAAAGAAGTTTTGAATGAATACGCCAGGCAGTGGTGGCGCACACCTTTAATCCCAGCGCTTGGGAGGCAGAGGCAGGTAGATTTCTGAGTTGGAGGCCAGCCTGGTCTACAGAGTGAGTACCAGGATAGCCAGGACAACATAGAGAAATCCTGTCTTGAAAAACCAAAAAAAAAAAAAAATGGAGTCACATGTAAATGTAGAATGACCACATAACTTGTCACTAGAGTAACAGGTTCTAAATCGAAGGGCAGTATTACTAATTACTTCAGAACAATAGATAAAAAACAGCATTGTACGAACAAAGAGGTATGTATGACCAATACTTTAAAAAGATACAGGTGTAATAGGAAAAGGGAATACACATATATAGTCCAAAGGTATTTGTGTATGTGTGTGTGTACATTAAATCTATACTACATCTTAGAGTTTTGTGGGACATGGTCTCTAATAATCCTAGCTGGCTTCCAACTCGATAGGTTCATGTGTATAGACTTGAACTCCTGATCCTCCGGGTGCCACTTCTGGAGTGCTAGAATTACGGTGATCAGCATCAAGCCTTACTATTTATTTGTTTATAAGGGGAATATGGCAAAAGCAGTCCACTAATATCATAAACTGTGCAGTTGAGTTTCCTCACAAGTGGAGAAACGCAGACACCAGCACACCAGAGGATCATATTCTTGATACATTCCCTCTCAGTTAAATTCCCTCCCAGGTAAATTATCTGAAGAGCCAGCCTGTCTCCATTGCAGACTTAAAAGCCATCTTATAGTAAAGACAGATTAGGTTCCTTTCTGTTTATCATTAAACCTCTGTTCCAGACAAGCTAGGTCCCTTCTTGTTTATGATTAAACCTTTGTTTGTCAAGCACTGGGTTATTCTCCACCTGTAACCTTATCTACAAAATGTTCTGCACTGCCTGTTCTAGGAATAGAAATCATGTCTTTGCATCAAGAAGTGGCTTATAGGCCTGGCGATGGTGGCACACGCCTTTAATCCCAGCACTTGGGAGGCAGAGGCAGGCGGATTTCTGAGTTCGAGGCCAGCCTGGTCTACAGAGTGAGTTCCAGAGCTACACAGAGAAACCCCGTCTCGAAAAAAACAAAAACAAACAAACAAACAAACAAAGTAGTGGCTTATAGCTACCTTACCTGCTGCATAGGTTACACGACCACCTGTGACTAAGTTGTTATTGCTATCTGTTGTGATTACCTTGGTTTGCCCGCCAAATCCCCCATTTGGAACCCCTTACCCCTGAGCTATAAAAGCCTTGTCTTCCTTGCACCCAGGGCTGACCTATCAAAGTCCATCTTAGGGGAAGGCAGCTCGTGTATACGAATAAAAAAGCTTGCTTTTATTAATTGCTTGCTTTAATTTGGCTATGATGGTTTGGGTCGGTTGTATTTTTCCTCGTATCTTTGGAATTGACATCCCGTGTGTGTGTGTTAGTTGGTTTTTCTTTTATTTTCCTTCAGTGTTGGACTATAGTGAATTGGAAAGAAATCTTTACTTGGGTAGTTTAAGAGACGCCTTAAAGAACCGAGCGGAAAACGACAATAATCAGACCCGGAACTTAGGGAAAACGATGTCATTTGACGTGCCGGGCCCTTACTAAAGTTGCACAAAGTACACGCCTTCAAGTTCTTCAGCCAATCCCAGGTCGGAGCGTGTGGGCCAGTGTCTCTCGGGAGACGTGGGCGGTCCTCAAACCGGAGGAGAGGAATCTTGTGTCGCTCAACCCGGAGGGCGGAGCTAAGTCGGGCTCCCAGATCCGGCGCTCTGGCCCACAAAGACGCTACTCTATGGCATCTCGTGTCCCCTCTGCCTGCCTTCTGGAGGACCACACTTGTTTTCTTCTTGGCAGCGAGAGGTCCCGCAGCCGTGGCTGAGCTGGAAGAAAGATGGCGGCTGCCGTGCGACAGGATTTGGCCCAGCTCATGAATTCAAGCGGCTCTCATAAAGATCTGGCGGGCAAGTGAGTATTCTTAGGAGTACAGAGGTAGGAAGGAAGCCGCAGATTTACCTTCCTAGAGGCGCCGGGCGCCCTCGGGTGTGAGGCTCGAGCTAGGCCTGACTCAGGGGGGCGGGCCTGAAGTCGGCTGTGGCGGTAAATGCTGGGAGCAGCAGAAAGCTGTAGGGACCGTGTGCCGGGGTCCTGACTTGTCCTACGACCTGGGGTGACTGCCAGCTTCTTAAGTCCTTGATAACGCCCTCTGCGGGTTCTTTTGGCTTCTGGAAGCGTGGTAAGAAAGATGACGGCTCCCCCGGCGGTGGGCGCCCTCCTTAGTGTCTCCTCGGCAAGCCCAACACACGGAGTCTGACTTCTGTTTGCTGCCGCCTCCGCCTCCACCCTCGCCTTGTTGGAGGTAAATTTATATTCTGGACTTTGATGCAGAGTTTTATTTTGAAGAGATGGCTTTCCAAGATAGACAGGGGCTGAGAAGGTATGATGCTGTCATGCGGTCCAGAACTTCTCCGTTCATTGCGTGTGTGGGTCCTTACGTTCTGGATACTCTCAATCTGTCACCAGCTCTGTAGAGGGGAACACAGGCAGAATGCCCTCGGGCTCAGGATCTCTAGAACAGTGATATTTCCAGGAGCTGCTTAGGAATTTTGTCAAAACCTAAGGGTGCTTACATCCATTCCAGGTCAAAAACTGAGCCGTTTCAGTCCCCTCAAGCAGTTATTGAACAGCGTTACCCTTGTTTTTGTAGATTTCACAGTTTTGCTTTCTAATGAAAGTATATCTTCAATTGACGCTAACATTTACACCTCACAGCCGAGAGCACGTTGATCTAATTAATGAGATATTTTGCTCAAACCTGCACATTGAAATGGTGCATGTGTTGTGTGGTCACTGTGCTGGCTTTTCTGTGTAGAAAATACAGTTTACTTTATTAGTGGGAAATTTAGTTGTATCCCCTGGGCTTAACTACATCATTCTTCATTTTTCTGCTTTAAAAAATGGTAGGGTAATCGTGAGACTAAGTCTTATCTGATTTCAAAATGTGCATGTGTCTATGTACTAATCACACTTCAGTAACTGAGCACAGTTCTTGGTCTATGGAAAATGTCATTAAGTTATTATTAAGCAGTCGGTAAGTACATGCGACTTATTCCAGGAGTTGGAAATAGTTGACTTATGTCTTCATTGTTTGATCTGTTTTTCCATGTATTAATACTTTTATAGATTTGAATAGAAGTAAAACTAGCTTATGTAATCCCTTATATTTCCTTTGATTTTTTTTTCTCTTTATTACAGAAAATGTAAGTTCATTAGTTATCAGCTAAGGTACCCGTGTTAGAACTTGAAAGTTTTCTGGAACTTCAGTTACTGTTTACCTCTTTAGCTCATAATTAGAGATGAACAGTAACATGCCTCCAATAGGGTGTTTCTCTTGCCTATTGTAGCTAACTAAATACACAATTTAGTAGTATAAAAGTGACACCCCCACCCCCATTCTCGCCCCCACCCTCACCCCACTCCCATCCTCACTCCCACCCCCACCCCACCTGGTTCAGTTATGCAAATTAATTTGGCTAGCAGTTGGATTAGGGCTTGCCACATGTAGATAGTTACCTGGCAATTTGCTGGATCTTTTATTCTCCATAGTTTATCTTTGGCTTTCCTTTTGGTCTTTCCTTCATCAGAGTGTTCTAACAGGATAGGAATGGAAGCTGTAAGGCCTAAGGCTAGTCCGACAGGTCTCACATCAATTCTGTAATACCGATGAAAGCAAGTGACAAGACCTGTACAGATTCTAGGGGAAATGAAATGGGATGTCCCACTAACTCTTTAGAAGCAAAGTGCTATTGTGCAGGAATATGAGTGGAGGGTGGAGTGCCAGTCTACCACGTGGGTTTTGTTAGGAGTAAATGAAATAATTTGCTTGATAACTGATAGCCCATACAGTGTTAGTTGGCACCCCTCTCAATATTGCTTTCTTTCTTAAGATTTAGCTTATTATTTTTATTTATGTATCAGTGCTATGTGTGTGCAGGTACCCTTGGATGTTCAAAGAGGGAGAGCAATCCCTTGGACCTGGAGTTACAGGTGGTGGGGAGCCACCTGGGTGGGTGCTGGGAATTGAACTCCGGTCTTCTGGAAAAGCAGCATGCCTTCTTTTAACCACTGAGCCATCTCCAGCCTTCACTGCTTTTTTTTCTGAGAATATTCTTGGCCTTCCCTTCAGGTATTTACTTAGTACTATCTGGTAAGAATGTGTCAAAATGTTTACTCTCATAACAACACAGTTCTGCAGACCACATACTTTATGATGGACATATGTCAAAGTCATCTGCTTGTTTACGGTTTTTATATTGGGAACTGAGAGACAAAGGCTTCCACCTTAAGCAATTATAGAGTACAAGATTTCTAATACTGACACTTTCTGTTCCATACAGTGTGTTCAAGAAATGTTGGTTAAATCAGTGAATAGCCAAGGGCTAGGCCTAGGGGTCATAACTTCTATTTGAACCCAGGTTCTTTTCAAAAGCTCACTTTTAACCCTCCAGACTGTATTTCTTCTCTTGTTAAAAGCTCATTTAGATATGCTTTCTGATGTTATCTAAAGTTAGTATAAGAAACTAGCCCTATTAATTGGATTTTGTTGTTGTTGTTGTTGTTGCAGATATAGACTACTTTATACACACACACACTATATATAATTATATATAGATTGAGGTTTTTGGTTTGGTTTGGTTTGGTTTTTAATCTCTTATAAAGGTTTAGAAGAGCAGACTGGAGCATTAGCTTAGTGATAAAGAACACTTACTGATCATCTGGAGGACCTGGATTCAGTTCTCAGCATTCTCATAGTGGCTCTCAAACATTTATAATTCCAATTCCATAGGCTCCAGTGCCCTTCTGACCTGAGGACACCAGACAAACATGTGGTGCACAGACATACATGCAGACAACACACACACACACACACACACACACACACACACATAAAAGTAATTAAATCTTTTTTTCAAGAAAAGTTTTAGAAGCCAGGTGAAGGCCTTTGATTCCAGTACTTGTGAGTTGGAAGCAGGTCAATCTCTGTGAGTTCCAGGGCAGCCAGGCTGTAGACAGAGACCCTATCTCAAAAACAAACAAACAAAAAAATCCAAAAAAAAATGGAACAAAAAGCCCCCAGATTTTTACAAAGACTGGAGAGGGAGCATGTGAAGGTAATTGTTGTGACAGCCTGTCTTGACTTAATTGGATAAACTACTTGCTTTTTGTTTGTTTGTTTGTTTTTCAAGACAGGGTTTCTCTGTGTAGCCCTGACTGTCCTGGACCTCACTCTGCAGACCAGGGTGGTCTCGAACTCCCAAATGCCGGGATTAAAGGCGTGTGCCACCACCGCCCGGCTGGATTAGAATTTTCTATTAATGGAGGGATAGAAGTGTCAATGAGCATACACACCGAGCCTGCAGTGGCAGAGAAACAAGGTAACCTCCAAAGCCCTCTGGACTCAGATTCTTTGGTTCTCTGCTAGTCCGTCAGGGCAGTTTTAGTGATCCCCATGTCCAAAATAAATACCATTTGTGTGCCAAACACTATGTGGAAGTAGATAATGTTATTGGCCCCATTATTTGGATGAAAAAACAGAGAAAATTACTTTTTAGTTTTTTCAAAGCAAACAACTTTATTTAGGAAAAGTGAGAAAGAACTTCTCAGAGTGGAAGAGACTGAAGGAGAGGAATACACACACACACATACACACACACACACACACACACACACACACACACACACAGAGCGCGAGAATGAGCACACTGTAGTCACATAGCAGTCAACATAGCAACATAGCAGTCAAGCCAGGCTACAGCCCATGTCTGTGAGCTCCTAACTAAATATAGCCACAATTTTGGCCTTAATATTATTTTGACCAAACTTGGCTATGTTTTTTGTTTGTTTTTTTGTTTTTAGTTTCTCGTTCATACCCTAGACTGTCCTGAAACTCCTTATATAGAGTTTATAGTCATATCAAACTCATGACAAACTTCTTGCCTCAGTTTCCTAACAGAGAATGGACTTCTTGTTTTCGACTAAAACTTGAAGATTATCTTCCCCCAGTATTTTCCATCATCACTAAATTAGAGTACAATGCTTAAAGAACAAGAGATTATTAGAGATTATTTCTCCTAAAAATTGTGTTAGCACGTACTTGCTTTAATTTTGGCCACTCTCTGTGATGCACTTATGTGAATAGCAGTTAGCTTTTATTGTGAAATAAGCTGCTGAAAAAGTCACCTAGTGACTTAAAACATAATAACAGTTTTGGAGGTCGACTGTTTTAGACCGAGGTAAATAATAATCCGCCCCAAATAGTCTTGGTCTCCCACATGCATCTGCATGAGCTGCAGACCAGGTACAGGGACAGCTCTGATTCTGTGAGGTACTTGGCTAGTATGACAACAGGGTCCCAGAGATAATGACACATTCAAGGCCTCCTTAGGTCCGGACTCAGAAGTGACATTTCATCTCTGCTACATTTGATTGGTCAACAAGTTGAGAATGGAGGAGACATAAACTTTTTTTATGTGAAGAGTTACAAAGTCAAATTGCAGAGTGACATAGATACAGGGAGTGAAAGAAATGTGGCCACTTGTTGAAAGTATTTGAAGTTTCTTGGCTGAGCTTTCTTGGGAAGCCCAATAGATGAGATTCTCTGAACAGTTCTGGGAAGTGTCTGTTGTATTGTCTGCTTACCTGTCTGCCTCTGTTTGTGGACAGTGTCTCATTCTGTAGTTCAGACTGGCTCACTATACTCTTCCTGCCTCAGCCTTCTAAGTATTGCGATTATTGGCATGTGCCACCATTCCTGGTCTAAGTAATGCCTCCTCCTCTTTATGTGTGTTCTGGCTCTCGACTCCAGTGAAACTCTGTTCAGAACAACATACTGGAATTTATTACCTTCTCTCTCAGGTGTTTTCCATTTCTGTGCTTCATTCTAGTTCTTCAGACCTGCTCTCTGGGTTAGCTGTCCTTCAGCCGTTGTGTATTTAAGTTGGTTATAATATTTTTCAGTTCTGTAATTTCTGGTGGTTGATGTTCCAAGTGACACTTCACAGTTCATAAGTTTCTTGTTGAACTTCAAAGCTCACCTTATCTCCCCAGGAATAGTTGTGTTAAAGTTTTGTGGCTTCAGTATCAGTTCCTAGTTGTTGCAATTGATTGTTGCTTTGGTTGGTGCTAGCTAATATCAGGTGCTTTTCTAGTCTTTGTTTATTAGCATGTTATTTTTAAAGCACTTTTTAGAGACAATTTGAAGCCTAAGGCACTGTGTTTCAGACAGAATTTTCATTCCTCCTGTCAGCACCTGCTAACAGTCTAAGACAAAAGGCTTCAGTTTTTCTTTTCTGGATAACCCTTGGTATAGAATTTGTGACTTATTTCAAAGGTGCTTATCTTTCCTGGTTTGTCATGCAGATCACACCCCTCCAGCTCTGTCAGCCTCCCAGAAACTGTGACTTACCTTTCAGTGTTTTCAGCAGTTTTTCGAGAACTCCAGAGGGAGGCTTCCTCTTGTCTGTTCTGGAAGTATCTTCATCACCCCACTTCTCCTCCACTGCCCTTGAGGGTTAGAAATTGCCTCCAGTAAGAGGTTGTGGTTCACTTCAGTTCTTTTTCTTTCCCTGCCTCCCCTGTCTTTTTATTTACTTCTCTATTATAACTGTGTGTGTGGATGTGCATGTCTTTAGGTGCATGTGAGGTCAGAGGACAAATTTCAGAAGTTGTCAGTTCTCTCCTTCCATCATGGCTGTAGGGATAGAAATCAGGACATTAGCTTGTGTGGGCAGGTGTTTTCCCACGGAGCTGTCTTATTGGTGATCTTTTTTTTTTTTTTTAAAGATTTATTTATTATTATTATTACTATTATTATTTATTTTTATTTTTATTTTTATTTTTTTGGTTTTTCAAGACAGGGTTTCTCTGTATAGCCCTGGCTGTCCTGGAACTCACTCTGTAGACCAGGCTGGCCTCGAACTCAGAAATCCCCCTGCCTCTGCCTCCCAAGTGCTGGGATTAAAAGGCGTGTGCCACCATGCCTGGTGATTTATTTATTATTATATGAAAGTACACTGTAGCTGTCTTCAGACACACCAGAAGAGGGCATCAAATCTCATTACGAGTGGTTGTGAGCCACCATGTGGTTGCTGGGATTTGAACTCAGGAGTTTTGGAAGAGCAATTAGTACTCTTAACCACTGAGCCATCTCTCCAGCTCCCTCTCATTGGTGTTCTTACAGTCTTCCCACTCTCTTTTCTGTGACGTTCCCTGAGCCTTAATCATCATGTTGATGATTATTCAACAAACATATATTCTAATCACTCTCACCAGTTGTTAACCTTTTTTGTTTGTTTTTCTTTTTTGAAACGGCATTTCTCGGTGTAGCTATGACTGTCTGGAACTCACTCTATAGACCAGCCTGGCCTTGAACTCAGAGATCCCCTTGCCTTTGCCTCCCAAGTGCTGGGATCAAAGTTATACACCACCACCACCACCACCTGAGTGCCCAGTTGCTAGTCTTTAAAATTATCTGAAAAAAAGAAGTTTCTCTGACCACAACTGATAGTAGCACTATGTATAAACATAAACATAATTATTTTGAAGGCTATTTGATGTCTGCCCATTTATTTAGCAAAATGCCTAGAGCAGCTTCCATATAAGGCTTAGAACTTTCCCAGCCATGGGATTTTTGACTCAGTATCCATATCAGACATGAATCCCCTCCCATGGAGCAGAAGTCAACTCCAGTCAGAAAGTGGTTGATTATCTTTTGTTGACTTGGCATTATCACACCAGTGGGCATATTTGGCTGGCCAGTCCATAGTGTTGAATGCAAGGTCCACAGCTAGTAAGACTGTTGTTGAAGGTTCTTCCTTCCCAGTACTTTCTGGTACTATGAGGGTTAACCAGCAGGGAGGAAGCTTCCAGCCCAATTTGATTTTTCTGTCTTACGATCAGAACAGCATGTGTAACCTTCAGAAGTAGCAACTTACCACCTGATTCTAGTGGGCGGATCACAGCAAAGGTTATCGCCTGTGCTCTTTGGCAGGTGACTGCATCTGTGTATCTATGTGTATGTGCATCAGATCTGTCGCCACTAGAGTTATATACACATGATTGTAAGCTGCTGTGGAGGTGCTGGGAACTGAACCTGGATCCTCTGCAAGAACAGCAAGTGCTCTTAACCACTGAGCTGTCTGATGCCTTCTTCTGGCCTTTGTGGTCTACATGTATGTCGTACACCAGACATCAGTATAGGCAAAACACCCATACACAAAGTGAAAGTAAATAAATTTCAAAAAAATGGTTTTTTATATTTTTTTGAGTCTGGGTTTCTTTTTGTAGCCCTGGCTTACCTGGAACTCATATAGATCTGCCTGCCTCTGCCTCCTGAGTTGTGGGACTAAAGGCATCTGCCACCACCCGTAGCATCAAGCAAATCTTTTTTTTGTTTTTTGGTTTTTCGAGACAGGGTTTCTCTGTGTAGCACTGGCTGTCTTAGAGCTCACTTTTGTAGACCAGGCTGGCCTCGAACTCAGAAATCCGCCTGCCTCTGCCTCCCAAGTGCTGGGATTAAAGGCGTGTGCCACCACTGCTCGGTTGTATCAAGCAAATCTTAACTTTAGGTTAGGCAGCAAATTTGTCAAGTACTTATCTTAGTTTATATCTTGTTAGTTTGAATATTAGTTTGTATTAAATAGGAATATGTAAATGTAAGACTTAGGGTATAACCTGATTTAATAGAATATAATCAAATTTGAAAAATAATCAAAATGATAAATGACACATCATTAAGTATAACCTATCTGAAATGTGCCAAGATCAATAAGTAGGTAAATATGGGCATAAGAGAAATGTTCCTTTCTGATATTGTAAGGGAGGAGGCTAGAGTAGGCTACTTCATAGGAATGAGTTCCTCAGACAGTGTTACCCCTTAAAGACTCAAACTCCTTCGTAGGAAAAGTAACACCTTGGTCTCGAAAGGCTTTCTGTTCCCTTAACTGTTTGTGTCCTTTGGAAGTTGCCGTTCCCTGCCCACACACCTGCTTCTGTTGTGGATTTACGGAGCTCTCTGTAACCAGGACTGAGGATTTTAGATGAGTTGGGAAAGAAACTAGATGGTAGCTTTGATGGGCCTTACAAAGCATGTCACTGATCTGAATGAGTTCAGGTCCTGTTTGTGCAGGCTTTACCTTTGGGCTTCATTCTGGACCACTTTCTGAGTAAGTGAAAGGTTTGCAAATACATTTAACTAGTCAGTGTGATGGCTCATACCTGTAGTTCAGACTCTGGGGAAACTGAGTTCCTGACCAACTTGGACTACAAAGAGAGAACCTATCTCAGGAAACAACAAATTTAAAAAAAATTTTTTAATGCTTTTTAAAAAATATGATTAAGGTAAATTATAGAGTGGTGTTGTCCAGATGGATTGTGGGTAAAGATGCTTACTAGGGCACCTGGAGGCCTGGGTTTGATCCCTAGAACCCATGTATAGGTAAAGGAGGAAACCAGCTTAGCCAAGTGGTCCTATGACCTCCACGTGCATACCATGGCATTTTTGCCCCTACCCTCAGTAATAATTTTTATAAGTTGTTCTGTGTGTATAGACATTTTGCTTGCATGTATATCTGCATTGTACATGTGCCTAGTGTCCATGGAGGCCAGGAAGCAGTGTTAGATCCCTGGGACCAGAGTACATCTGTAGATGTTTGTGAGCCACCATGTGGATTTTGGGAATCAAACCTTGGTGCAATGGAAGAGTAGCCAGTGGGTTTTTTGTTGTTGTTTTTTTGTTTTGTTTTGTTTTTCAAGACAGGGTTTCTTTATGTAGCCCTGGCTGTCCTGGAACTCGCTCTGTAGACCAGGCTGGCCTCAAACTCAGAAATCTGCCTGCCTCTGCCTCCCAAGTGCTGGGATTAAAGGCGTGTGCCTCCACTGCCCGGCCAGTGTTTTTAACTGCTGAGCTATGTCTCCAGGTTCAGTGATAAATGTTTTTAAAAGACGAGAGGGCTGGAGAAATGGGTCAGTGGTTAGAGTTCTGATCAGTTACTCCTCCAGAGGACTGGGGTTGGGATTCCAGCCATGCACATTTTGTGGCTCACAACCATCTGTAACTCCAGCTCCAGGGAATCTGATTTCTTGGCCTCGGTGGATACTCAGATTCATATGGCAGATGCTTACCCAGAAATAAAAGTAATAAATCTTAAAAATTAACAAAAGGGGCTGGAGAGATAGCTCAGCGGTTAAGAGCACTGGCTGCTCTTCCAGAGGTCCTGAGTTCAATTCCCAGCAACCACATGGTGTCTCACAATCATCTTTAATGGGATCTGATGCCCTTTTGGTATGTCTGAACACAGCTACAGTGTCCTCATATAAATAAAACAAATAAATCTTAAAAAAAAATTAACAGAGTGAGTTCCATGACAGCCAGGGCTATACAGAGAAACCTTGTCTTGAAAAACAACAAAAACAAAACAAAACAAAAAAACAAAAGATAAAAAGTAATGAAATTTAGCCCCCTTTTACTGAAATAAAATGTTAGCAGTGTTAAATCATTGCTTGTTTTGTTCCATGTACTGTTTAAGACATTGTACATTTCAGTGAACAAAGCAGAAAAAAATGTCCCTGTCCTCTTTGAACTTGTGTTTTAGGAAGGAACTTAGCATTGCCTGGTAATGCTCACTGTTTATTTTTAGCATTTCTCTTGCTCTTTTTATAGCGCCTGTTTGCTGTGGTGATGGATATGTGGTGGTGGAGAGCAGACCAGCTGCTAGAACTGAGTGCAGATGTCTGATAGCAGGAAGAACATTTTGTTAGTGCATTCGCTTGATGGAATTGGTTTTGTACATGTGGAAAACATTCAGTCTCTAGTAGTGGTTCTGTTCTCTAGGCAGTATTATGTGCTATGGTTGATGATCATGAAGTTGGCAAGAGGAAAAGCCGATTAATTCAAATAGTGTACTTGCGTGTCTGTATAACATACTGTTGAAGAAAAATGTAGCTTATTTTTGAAAAGAAATTTGAAAGAAAATTGGAATTTTAGTTCTGATTCAAAATGAAAGTTCTCAGGAAGGCAGCACCTTAATAGAGTTATGCATTTACTCCTCTTCTGATGGGTTTTAAAAGTTAAAAAAAAAAAAAAAAATTCTGGTACTCAATATTGAGCATGGTGGCAGTCCTTTAATCCCAGCACTTGGAAGGCAGGGGCAAGCAGGTCTCTGTGAGTTCTTGGCCAGCCTGGTCTACAGAGCGAGTTCCAGGGCAGCCAGGCTACACAGAGAAACCCTGTCTCAAAAAACAAACAAACATACATACAAACAAACAAAATACAAACAGAATTGCAGGTTTAGTATTTATTTTAAAAATTGTTAATATTGCATTTGTTTATATTTATTTATTCAGTTAGTTATTTGGTCTGAGAACAACTGCTGGAAAAATCACTTCCCACCTTCCACTGTGTGGGTTCAGGAATGAAACTCAGAAGTCAAAATTGGCAGAAAGTGACTTTATCTGTTGAGCTATTTCACCAGTCCTGAGGCTTAGTATTTTTTGTGATGGGCTGGAAACTTTTGAAAATATATTATTTTATCAATGTGCTGTAAAGAAAACTGCCAACTAGAGATTAATGGAAGAGATTAGGGTAAATCGAAAAGACAGAATACATGTCAAACTTAAACTTTGGAGTTTGCATTAGACAATATACGTTTTAGGTTCAGTTCTCTTGCTGCTAGAAAATACCCTCACAAGCCACTTAGAGGGGAGGGGTTCTTTTAGTTCACAGTTCCAGGCTTCTATCTGTCATTGCTGGGAAGTCAAGGCAGCAGGAGCTTGAAGCAGCTGCTCAGATCATAGTCAAGAGCAGAGAGAGAATAAATGCATGCATGAGTACACATAGCTTGCTTTCTCAGTTCTTCTGTTGAGCATTCCTTGCCTGGGGAATAGTGCCACCAACAGTGGGTAGGTCTTCACCCTTCAATTAATTGTCCAAAGGCCAATCTGATTAAGATAGTTCTTCATGGAGAGTCTCTTCCTCAGTGATGCTAGATTGTTTCAAGGTGACAATTAGAACTAAACATTCATTATTCTTATTTGATTCTGTTTTAGATATCGTCAGATTCTGGAGAAAGCCATTCAGTTATCTGGGACAGAACAACTAGAAGCATTGAAAGCTTTTGTGGAAGCAAGTGAGTAGAGTGGAAGAGCCACACTTGCCTTGGATAACTGGGTAGTTCTTTAAAGCCTTGTCAGCCTGTTTTATACAATCAGTGTTAAATGTGCTTTGAGATGAACTTACTCCACACTTTTAACCACTTATAGTTGAGTTACTTTTCAGTTGAATTGTCTTCAAAATTGAAATCCCAATTAAGGTTTTACATGATACTCTGTGCTTTGCCATTGCATAAAAATAAAGAAAAGGGAGAGTAAAATTTCCAGGCGTTTTCCCCACTCTCTTCTTAGAAAAGTGACTGTATTTCCCTGCTTTGCTGTAGTAAAGAAATCAGTAAAATCCAGCACGAAGAAACTAATATGTAACATGAGAAGAACATGGAAGTCTCTGAATTGAATGTACTAAGTGGTAATCTTAAGTAAAATTTAATTGCTTAATGGAACCGTGTGGATTATCGATGTTTCCTGTTTTGTACTTTCTAACCAGTGGTGAATGAGAACGTCAGCCTCGTGATCTCACGGCAACTGCTAACAGATTTCTGTACACACCTCCCTAACCTGCCAGACAGCACAGCCAAGGAGGTCTACCACTTTACCTTGGAGAAAATCCAGCCTCGGGTCATTTCTTTTGAAGAGCAGGTAAAAGTCTAGAAGCCCTAGATGTTACTGTTGTTGTTTTGTTCTGTTTTAAAAAATCAGGAACTGGAAGCTCCTAATTCTTAGTAATATTTTTTTCTTTTGAAAAAAGTTTTCATATAATATATTTTTATTATGTTTTGCCCTCTACCACTTCCTCTCAGATGATTCCCATCCACTTAGCTTTATGTTCTCTTTTCTCTCTTTAAAATAAAAAAAAAAAAAAAAAAAGCGAACTTTGGGACACAGAGGCAGGTGGATCTGAGTTTGAGGCAGCTTGGTCTATAGAGCAAGTTCTGGGACAGCCAGGCCTACACAGAGAAATCCTGTCTTGAATAACTAAAAAACAAAAACCTGAAGCAAACACACACACACATACACACACATACACACACAAAATAATAAATCCACAGAAATATCATTGAGTTGAGTGTAGAGCCTGCTGCCCTTGAGTGTGGCTCATAGACCAAGAAAGACTGGTTTTCCCTCTGTTGTAAACAGCATCTTGGTTAGGTGTAGGACCTGTGTCTATTCCTCTTTCCTTGCTGGAGGCCTGGCTGTCTTGAACCTGTGCAGGACTGCGCAAGCTGCCTCAGTTTCCTTGAGTTCATACGGTCACCAGTCCTGTTGGATGTTTTGAGCTTAAGACAACACATTTTTATGATCTTATACTATTAACTCCTTAAAGAAGATAATTGCTGAGTTTCATATTTTTTATAAAACTGAATCAACAGCATTTACAATGTAAAATCAAGTAAGTATTAGGGCCTAGCAGCTCCGGCTGGAGCCTTAGTAAAGATTTTCTATTCAGTTTTACTTTGTGTATACAAACATGTACCACTGTGTACAGATGGAAGTCCGAGGACAACTCTGTGGAATTAGTTCTGTTCTTTCATCTGCGAATGTGTTCTGCAGAGCAAACTCAGGTTGTAGGCTTTTGTAGCATTGTACATTGAGCAATCTCAGTAGTCCTAGTAAGACTGTTAAAATTAAAAACTTAGGAAACTCGAGCATCAAGTATGTAGCAACACAAAAGCAAAATTTAATATTGAAAAAAAGTTGCCAAAATGTACAGTATAGAAATGTGTTGTTTCAATTTTCTATTTTCATATTCTGTGAATACAAACTTGATAGAAGTAAAAAATGGGTGATTGTACATAAACCTGCAGCTTAATATATTGTACGAGAGCACTGTTTGAGTAATATCTATATCTGTCATTCTAGGTTGCTTCCATAAGACAGCATCTTGCATCTATTTATGAGAAGGAAGAAGACTGGAGAAATGCAGCCCAAGTGTTGGTGGGGATTCCTCTGGAAACAGGACAAAAGTATAGTAAATAGTGCACTTGAATGGACTTGTATGAGTGTCACTAACGTGTTTTCTTAAATCCTAACACAGGAGATACAAATATTTATATAGTGCATTAGATGGTAGTAAGTGCTTCTCTAAGACTGACTGAGTTGTCTGAGGGCAGACATCTCTTTTAGAAAGGGTGTTGTTAAGACAAAGGTCTAAGGTGCCAAATTATTTCTAGTGCTTTCTAAGGAAGAATAAGAATACCAGTGTAGATAGAGTGAACACCAGAAAAGACAGAAAGAAATCAGTTCTAGGGATAGCATCACCTGAGTCTTGAAGCCATTGTAAGGTCTTCAATTCAAAGAAAAATGAGAGTGTCAGGCAAGGCAGTACATATCTTTGATCCCACCACTCAAGAGTCAGAGGCGGGCAGATCTCTGTGAGTTTGAGGCCAGCCTGGTCTATATAGAGAGAAACAGGCTAGCCAGTGCTACATAGTTTAGACCGTGTCTCCAAGAAAAAGTGAAATGGAAGTGAGCCAGTGTAATTTTGAGCGGAGAAGTGACATGGTGTGATAATGTGTTTTAAAGAACCACTGAGTACCAGGTGGGGACTCAAGTGCTGGCAGCAGCGGTAGATGTGGGGTGTGCCACCACAGTTGGGGGACCTTCTCAGAGACTCAGTCTGCAGAGTTCCCATGTGAACTGTAGAAAACAGCTGAGTCCTGAGGCTTTGGCCAGAGTACTTGGAAACATGGAGTTACCCTGCCCTGTGGGGAGTAGATTTTGAGGGAAGATGAAGCATACATTTGGGAATGTAATAAGTGAAGATACCTGGTAGTGAGCAGAGTGTTTTGTCTGGAGGAAGTAGAGCAGTCTGGGCTACAAGGAGACATTTGGGAGCCCTTGCCTACTACACCGGATTGACCCTTCCCAGGGGAGGAAAGGATGCAGATGGAGAAGAGGAGTGTGCGGAGGACTGGGGCAGTGCACAAATGATAAAGGCAGTTGTAGCAAGTGGGAAGGATTGTCCATTGAAGAAAGATTGCCAGAATAAGGTATGCTCCTCCCTAGAACCCATGTGAGGGAAAGAGCGGGGATCCAGACCTGTGCTGAGGAGTGGGTAATCGTTGGGTGGTTAGCATTCGTGAGGTGTGGAGGCAGGGCGATCTGACAGGAGGAGCTTTTGTGGTGAGCTGGTAATCTGAAGCTGACTGGAAAGAGTGAATGGAGACAGCTCGGTAGAGTTTTCATAACAACAAAACCCAAAAAGAAACCAGAGAGAGACAATAATTAGTGCACGATAGAAACCACAGTAAAGTTAGATGGTTTATTTTATAACCCATTGGAAAGCAAACATTTTGATAATTGATGCTGGGTATAGTGGTGGTTGTTTTTAGTCCCAGCACTTGGAAGGAAGAGGCGGGCAGATATCTTGAGTTCGAGGCCAGCCTGGTCTACAAAGCGGGCTCCAGAATAGCCAGAGTGACATAGTGAGACCTTGTCTCAGAAAATAAAAGTCAAAACACTGATATTGAGGAATTGGTAACGGATTCTCACGGATGAGTGAATGAACAGAAGGAATCCACAGCGGTGAGGCATTTAGACTGGCACAGCCTTTATCTAGGGGTTGTCCTGTGTGTAAGGTTAGCAGCCTGGTTCTTCTTTCCAAGGACAGCAGCACTGCTGTGCTTTGTAACAGTCAGAAATGCCAGGTGTTCTCTGGTGGGCAGATTGTCCCAGCGATGTAAAAGGGATGATTAGAGCACAGCACAGGCTGTGTATCAGTGAAGGTGGAATTGGTGCATGTTCTCCTTGATGGCTTCTCTCAGTGAACAGAGCCTGTGCCGCAGTGACAGGGCTGGGCTGTGAGACTGAGAGGACGCAGGAGTGGAACTGTGAAGGAGGGGGAAGCCCTTAAGAGATTAGTCACTTTCATTTTTAAAGTAATGAAAGGATTCCCTGATTTAAAAAAATTGAAAAATTAAAGAACAATTCATATGAATTTGAGTTGCGAATGGGAAACATAAACTGCTGATAATAAATGAGTTAAGCAAACAGTTTGAATTCATAGAAATCTTTTCCATGATCTGTCCCTCTCCCACAAAAAAATCAAAACAAGTAAAGACTTAATTTCACAGTGGGAGCCAGGTGAATTCTAAGGTTTTTTGTTTTGCTTTGTTCATTGTTCTTTGTTATTGTTTGTTTTTATTTTTTGTTTTTTGTTTTTCCTTGCCACAAGGCTTTACTGTTTTGGCTGTCGAATAGAAAAGATTCCTTTTCTTTGAGGATTAATTTTGAATTACGAGTTTGGAATTACTGAGGCCTTCAAGTTGTTCACTCCTGGAGTAAACTGTCACCTGTGGAGGAGGAAGGAGACGGAACACTGCCTGTAGCTTACCACAGCCCTGCATTCTCTCCACAACCCTAATTGAGATTATATTTTGTTTGTGCAACAATGCATTTTACCTGGATGACAGAAATACATTTTAATGATGTTTAATATACTATTGTATGCCATGTCATATGTTTTTGACATAGTGTCTCATTACCTGGCTGGCCTAGAACTTGGTATGTAGATAATGCTGGCCTCAAACTCACAAAGATCTGCCTGCCTCTGCCTGCAGAGTACTGGTCTGAAAGGTGTGTCACCATGCCTAGCCATAGCCCACTTTTTCACTTGAAAGAAAATAATGTTATCTGTAAGCAGCTAGTAAGGACCATAGCTGTATATTTTCTACCTTTTACACCATAACT
>JADRCD010223575.1:101728-111877 GCA_019843815.1 Montemys delectorum
TATACTTTCTACCCTTTACACCATAACTAGTAAGGACCATAGCTGTACATTTTCTCCCTTTTTACACGCCATAACTGCTCCTATAAAGATTATAACATTGATTTCCAGTTTTTCCTAACATAAATAATAATTTTACAAGTCAATTTCCTTGTAATAAGTACATGAGCACATTCCTTACTGTGTCTAGTAGGACCTGATATCTAGAAGTAAAGTATAGTAGATTAAAAGCATATACATTGCCTGGCAGTGGTGGCGCATGCCTTTAATCCCAGCACTTGGGAGGCAGAGGTGGGCGGACTTCTGAGTTCGAGGCCAGCCTGGTCTACAGAGTGAGTTCCAGGACAGCCAGGGCTGCACAGAAAAACCCTGTCTTGAAAAACCAAATAAATGAATGAATGAATGAATGAATGAATGAATAAAATATACATTTAAAAAATTCAAAGTATAATTGGAGAGTTAGTTGCCAGATTGGTCTCCAGGGAGGCTGAACCTGGATTCCACTATACTGTCTGATAAGCCTGAAACTTGGCACTTATCTCTATTTCATTTGTTTATTTGTCCTAGACAGTACAACGTAGATTATAAGCTGGAGACTTACCTGAAGATCGCAAGGCTATACCTGGAGGATGACGATCCTGTCCAGGCTGAGGCTTATATAAACCGAGCATCCTTACTTCAAAATGAATCCACAAATGAACAGTTACAGATACACTATAAGGTAACAGATGAGCTAATTTGAAATTTTTTGTATATACATGTCTTAGTCAGGGTTTGTATTCCTGCGCAAACATGACCAAGAAGCAAGTTGGGGAGGAAAGGGTTTATTGAGCTTACACTTCCACACTGCTGTTGATCACCAGAGGAAGTCAGGACTGGAATTCAAGCAGGTCAGGAAGCAGGAGCTGACACAGAGGCCATGGAGAGATGTTCCTTGCTGGCTTGCTTCTCCTGGCTTGCTCAGCCTGCTCTCTTATAAAACCCAAGACTTCCAGCCCAGGGATGGCACCACCCACAAGGGGCCAACCCCCCCCTTGATCACTAATTGAGAAAATGCCCCACAGCTGGATCTCATGGAAGCACTTCCCCAACTGAAGCTCCCTTCTCTGTGATAACTCCAGCCTGTGTCAAGTTGGCACACAAAACCAGCCAGTACAATACATGAGTTATATACCAAGATGTTTCAACACATGTGATGAATGTTAATATGTTTCAGAAACTCTCTTTGCCTCTTTTCTTTGACCCTTCAGTTTTCCCTAATTGGAGCATTTTCCCTTGGTAGGTTTGCTATGCACGTGTCCTTGATTACAGAAGGAAATTCATTGAAGCTGCCCAAAGGTACAATGAGCTCTCTTACAAGACAATAGTCCATGAAAGTGAAAGACTAGAGGCCTTAAAGCATGCACTACACTGTACCATCTTAGCATCGGCAGGTAAGCATGTGACTTAGGCTTCAGTGAAACGCGGTGTCTACTCATAATGTTAGGTGGCAACAACTGGGATACTTAGTAAGGAGCTCTTCTTCTAGGGGTATCTCAGTACAATTAAAGTAAGTTTAAACATGAAACAAAACCAGGAATAAAATGATTTATTCTAAAAACGTAAGTGAATGTATCAGCTTGTTACCCACACATTAAGAATAGTTAAAAGACAGTCTGGTCTACAGAGTGAGTTCCAGGACAGCCAGGGCTATACAGAGAAACCCTGTCTCGAAAAAAAAAAAAAAGTTAAAAGATGTAAGTTTATTTTTAAATTTTCACAGAAAGAGAGAATGGTTCTTAAATGAGAACTACCGAGGAGGAAACAAAGATTCAAATGTCCAGATTGGGTCAGTAAAGTGCCTCATCCTGTAGAGGTGCCTGTTGCCAAGCCTGATGAGCCCTTTGGACCCCCAGGACCCACGTGCTGGAAGGAGAACAGTGATTCCTGAAAGTTGTGCCTCACCTTCACAGGTGGATCATAACATGGGTGATTCTCTCCTGGACACAAAAGAAATAAGTGTTCTACCATCTTTAAAAAGGTTTAAAGTAGTCTGCTTTCAGGGTTTTTTTTTTTAAACCTTTAAGCTTCAGTTTTAGACTAGCATTCATTCTTTTCCTCAATACATATAAAGTTTCTACTAAATTGTAGCATAGAAAACACACAGCTTTTAAATAGAAAAGACCTTTGTGAAGGAATGCTAATCATAAACCATGGCTTTTCTCAATCATTCTGAAGTCCTCCAAGGTCTGTAGTCAGCTGAGAGCTCATGACATGTTTAGTACTCAAACCTAACCCCTCCCCACTTTTTATTAATTTTTGGACACGGGGTCTTTTTATTTCGTCTTGGCTGTCCTGGAACTCCATATATGAGTCAGGCTGGCCTCCAGTTTATAGAGCTCTGTCTGCTTCTGCCTCCAGAGTGCTGGGAGTAAGGCTTAAACCACTGCTTACATTTTCTTGTAAGTAAGTATCAGCTATTGTTACATCTTAGTACATTATACAGGTTCACTTTGATTTTCTATTGTTTTACTTTATCATCCAGGCATATCCAACCTGTGGCCCATAAACTGTATGCAGCCACCATGCATAACTGATGTCCAATGTAAAACTACAAATACTCCTAAAATAAGAAGGGATTTTGTTTGTTTGTGTTTTAACTCAATTCCATGGTTCTCCAGTGTGAACATTGTAATTGTTAGGATTATTTCAGTCTCAAAAGCTTGGGCACACTGGATGTGTGGGATTATTTATAGACATGAATTTATGGATCGGGTAACCACCTAGGTCCAAACATACATACTTTTAATATTTGGATAGAACGTATACATTGCTGTAATTTTACACCACTCCAGACAAAGATGTTCTTGATGTAGACCATGGTAACCTCGAACCTGGAGATTTTCCTACCAGCCTCTGCCTCCCAAATTATCACTCTTTTTGAGGCCCACATCTTCCCAGTATGACTTGGATATGGTCCCAGCAGGGTTTCAGTATTTCTCTATATTCTAATGTAAAAAGATAACCTTTCTGTGCATTAGGAATACATTAGGTTCCCAGCACTGGAAAACAAAACAAAAAATATGCTAAAAATGATGTCTTAAGATGGATTTTATAAATATTCTTACTGTTTTAGTAGAAGAGTCTTAGGATGTTTTAAAAAGTTTTTGGTTTTGTTTGTTTGTTTAATGAGTCTGAGTGTTTGTGCTGCATGTGTCTGTGAACCACATGTGTGCTTGGTGCCTACAGAGGCCAGAAGAGAGTACTCCATCTCCTAGAGTTGGAGTAAATAGACTTTTGTTAGCTGCCATGTCGGTGCTGAGAATGTAACCAGGGCACTCTGGAAGAGTAGCTCTTCTTTTTTCTTTTTTGTTTTTGTTTTTGTTTTTCGAGACAGGGTTTCTCCGTGTAGCCCTGGCTGTCCTGGAACTCACTCTGTAGATCAGGCTGGCCTCGAACTCAGAAATCCACCTGCCTCTGCTTCCCAAGTGCTGGGATTAAAGGTGTGTGCCACCACGGAAGAGCAGCTCTTAATCACTGGCCTATCTCTCCAGCCCCTTAGTATTTCTATTGCTGTGATAACACACCAAGACCATAAGTAACTTGAGGAGAAGAGGATGTGTTTTGCTTATATATCCCAGCTCATAGTCCATTGAGAAAAGCTCCAGGCAGGAACCAAGAGAGTAAGAACTAGCGTCTTACTGATTTGCTTCCCATGGCTTACTCAGCTTGCTTTTTTTCTTTTTCTTTCTTTTTTTTTGGCTTTTTGAGACAGGACTTCTCTGTATAGCCCTGGCTGTCCTGGAACTCACTCTGTAAACCATGCTGGCCTCGAACTCAGAAATCCGCCTGCCTCTGCCTCCCCAGTGCTGGGATTAAAGGCGTGCACCACCACTGCCTGGCTTTAGCTTGCTTTCTTACATTATCTAGAACCAGCAGCCCGGGGTGGCCCCACCCACAGTGAGCTCAGCTCTCCTACAGTAGTTACTGTCAAGAGAGATGCTCCCCATAGGCTTGCTTGCAGGTCAGTCTAGTGAAGACATTTTCTCAGCTGAGGTTCCCTCTTCCTAAATGACTGTAGCTCTATGAGTTGGCATAAACCTGGCCAGGACACATACCAGGATTTAGACACTGGATGTTCCCACAGCTACTAGGTGTAGGTGTCTTTGTGACAGAAGAAAGCAGCTACTGACAGCATTGTTTCCACTCACTTGGTATTAGTCACCAGGTGTTTAAAGGCTCTAACATTTATACATTGAGACAACAGTGTTTCTTAGCAGAGAAATATTTGATTTTGTTTTCTGTTTCTGAGACACAATCTTTTTGTTCAGTTTTGCTGGCCTACAATTTGCTGTGTAGTTCAGGCTGGCTTCAAATTGGTAAACCTCATGCTTCAGCCTTCCTGGTTCTGGAATTACAGAAGAGGATTCCATGCTCAGCATATGTCTTTTTTATTAACTAAATAATGTATTAGTATAAATATACAAGAAGAAAATAGAAATCACCTGGGCTTACAACCATTTTGACATCTACCCTGGTCCATTTTGTGAATATTCAGTTACTCTCACATATCTATGTTTTTTTTGTTAGTGAACATATCTAGTGATTAAAATTTATTTTGAACTAACCCAAACTCTCAGTTTTTTCATCATTTCCAGATATGTGCAGACTAAGTAGCAAAATGAGTTACCCAATTCCTGTCTCCAGGTGAGAGTGATCTCATAGTGCTCTGCCTCTTTAGAGCCCAGCTTTTAACCTGTAAGCAAGCATTCTTTTGGGGGCTCCTTCTCCATAGTCTTGTGCCCTTTATTGGTGAGTTTGCTGTTAAAATGGTCGGCTAATGGACTGCAGGATGCTTTCTAGTGCTGTGTGTGTGTGTGTGTGTGTGTGTGTGTGTTTAGGTGTGTGTTTAGGTGTAGGTGTTGGTGGGAATTAGGGGTGGACAAATTCTTTCTGTGTAGTCTTGGCTGACCTGTGACTCTGACTGGCCTAAATCACAGGCATGCACCACTGTGCCCGTACTTAAGTGTTCATAAGTATAGACAGTCTGATGTGGATATTTTTATGTGGCAAAATAGTTTCCTGTAAGCTATATTTTGGCAGAATTGCAATGTTAGCTATGAGTTCAAAACTAATGAATTAATGTTATATTAAGTAAGGGTCTAAACAGAAGCACATGAAGCAAAGTTGCAGATTAATTAAAGTTGACAAAGAATTGATGAGGGGCTTGAAGAACCTAATTTGTCTTCAAGAGAAGCAGCAGCTCAGCATTAACTGTGTGGTACAGTGACTTTCTAGAACATACTACAGGTTATAGGACATATATGTTAATGAGGATTGTCTGTATTTTAGTAAGCAAAAATGGGGTCATAGAATGTGGTTCTTTTTGTCACTGAAGAAATAACTTAGAACATTTGACCCTCTGTTCCCTAGGACAGCAGCGCTCTCGGATGCTGGCTACTCTTTTTAAGGATGAAAGGTGCCAGCAGCTTGCTGCGTATGGGATCCTAGAGAAAATGTACCTGGACAGAATCATCAGAGGCAACCAGCTTCAGGAGTTTGCGGCAATGCTGATGCCTCACCAGAAAGCAACGACAGCTGACGGTAATGAGCATGCCTGGTGTGTATGTACAGGCAGGGAGTGCTCAGGTGTGCATTAGCAGAAAGTATGTTATCTTAGTATTCCCAAGTAGTACTTCCTGACTAATAAAAAGAGGACTAATGACCGGTAGCATTGAACACTGACATAGGTTTGTGGTTTAATCTGAAATAATCCCTATTGGAAAGCATTATATGAAATATTGCACTTTTTTTCTTCTTTTTTTAAAATCTTGTTTGTTTGAAACTTGTGAAAACTGAAAAAGTATAGCATATACCTATGGCACCTGGATTTTTAAAAGCTTAAGCTATTGGTAAATAAAACTAAATAACAGATTGCATTAGAGCATAATTATTCATTCTTGATTAAGAATAAAATTTAGCTCAGTAGCTTGCCCAAGGTTCCTTGGGGTAAAATTGTGCAAATAAGAATAGGTTTCCTTTCATATTTTTTGGTTAAATGACATGTTTGCTTAAATCAGAATGTTTTCACCAGGAAAATGTCTTTTTAATATTTTCTATTTCATAATAGTGACTATTTTATGTACATTTGTCTAAGATGCTTTAAAGTCTCTTGTTAGCATGACCGTGATACTAAACACAGGTATGAACACACTGAACCATGCACAGAACAGTGTCAGCATGCATTGCCAGCTAGGCTGGCTGCCTGGGTCACTGTCATTCTGTACCAAAGAGCAGTTAGTTGTGAGGACTCATGTGTACTGGGCTAGCTGAAAGGTGACAATTTTACTCAGTCTTAACTTTAAGGATTTTATTTTTATTTATGTGCATAATCATGTGTCAGTATGAGTATGTGCTGGGTGCGTGGAGGTGTCCTGGGAGGCCAGAAGAGATCAGCAAGTGTTAGGAGCCGTGCTGGGGCCCCCAGTGTGGCTGCTGGGAACCAAACTCAGGTCCTCGGCAAGAGCAGCCAGTGCTCATAACATACCGAGTTGTATCTCTAGGCCAAGATTTTCTTTTTCATAGAATTTTCTTAAGCACCTCAGGAAAATTTTCTTTATGGTTGTAGGATTATTTCGGTTCTTGTGAGCAATTAGTTTTTGTCTTACTTAAACATATTTTGAGTTGATAAATTGATTCTCTTATTTTTCTTGACTTCTAGAAAAATTAAATTTGTAACCCAACTATGAGTCAAGTATGTATGAGCTTTAATTGAAGCTAATCCTCCTGTTTTGTTTTGTTTTAACTTTAGTCTATAGTCTATAGTCTAAGCAGCCATGATTTAAAAACAACTCTGATGTACAAATTAGTTAAAAGCAAAGTTTCCAGAATTAATATAGTTGATCTTCAGATTTGACTTTGAGCTTTCTAGCCGTGGGAAAAAAGTAGAAAAATCTGCTCCATGGGTTCTCTGAAGAGAGTGACTCAGGTCTGTGTGGGGAGAAAGCTTGTTTGCTGCCCTCTCTGAACCAGCCCTGAGCTAGCAGTCCTTTTTTTGTTTTAGATCACAGTCTCATTTAAAAAAAAAAAAAATACCCAAAAAACGTTTCATGTATGTGAGTACATTGTCACTGTCTTCAGACACACCAGAAGAGGGCATTGGATCCCATTACAGATGGTTGTGAGCCACCATGTGGTTGCTAGGAATTGAACTCCGGACCTCTGGAAGAGCAGTCAGTGCTCTTTACTGCTGAGCTATCTTTCTAGCCTCTTGAGTTAGCAATTTTAAGACATGGTATCTGATTTGTTTTTAAATTTAAATATGTTCATTGATTTTCACTCTGTCTCTAGTCATGTAGCATTACTGCTGGCACATTTCTTACCCTATAGAGTTGCCTGTGGACATTCCACATTAATGGAATCATAATGCTGTTGTTATGGCCTGTTTCAATTGGCTTCTCTTACTTAGTGTCATGGCTCATCCATGTGATTAGTATTCATTGCCAAATAACATTCTAGTATGTGGATGCAAGTTCATGAACTGGACGGTTGTTTCCACTTGAGGGCTATTAATATTGCTGCTGTTTTGTGTTAAAGTTTTTACGTTGTGTGTTAATGTGAGCATGTGTACAGTCTTACCCTTTCCCACCATCT
Organism: Montemys delectorum; assembly: GCA_019843815.1. NCBI lineage: Eukaryota > Metazoa > Chordata > Mammalia > Rodentia > Muridae > Montemys > Montemys delectorum. Next base: position 109,358 of record JADRCD010223575.1, read on the forward strand.
GTCCCTTCCTCTTTTCTTTTCTTTTGTGCTTGAGATTGGTTTTGTGGTCTTTAATGGCAAACATTCTACTATTGGACCAGTCTGCATCCCTATCCTTGGGTAAATCATTTTTTATCTTCCTTCCTTCCTTTTTTTTTAAATTGTGGTAGAGTGGTGAGCAGTTATAAGAAAGGATAACTTTCTTTGTAGAATACTTCCTTGAAGGTCTCTATCCGTGTCACAGCAACTGGTCTGTAGTTAGATACTCAGTACAGTCATCACAAAAGAACTGGGTGAGGCCAGCAGTTCAGGGTGGGTTGGAGACTACTTTGTAAGGGTTAGATTCCCTAGTTTACAGGAGGATTCTGTTTCTGAACTCCTGAAAAGAGTAGCTGACCCTACCTCTGGGATATGCCCCATGTTTGCCTCACAATAAGGTGCTTATGGATGACCAAAAGAATGAGCTAAGGGGCAGTAAGAGTGTGCACTGCTCTTCCCACAGCTCCCACCTCTCACACTACCTGTAATTGAGCCGCAGAGAACATGATGCTCTGCATGTGCCCCGCCTACCCCAGGAATACACATAATCAGAAATCAAACGAGCCTTAGAAGATTACGTGAGGCTGCCAGAGCACGTTGCATGATTGTTGCGCTGCTGTTGCTAATAAGTTTGAGTTTGAAGCAGAAAAAGGAAAGTTAGTGAATTTGTCAGCTAGAAGCAGAGCCCCAGTGCAGAGGGCTCAATCCATCCGTCCCTTAGCAATTGCTCACCAGCTACTCATTGTGTGTGTTACCTCCCTGACATAATCCCTCACAGAAGCAGCTGAAGTCAGGATGGATTGGTTTACAGTTCAAGAATACAGACACCTTGGTGTGCAGGGCATGAGGGCAGGTGTGTGAGGTGGCAGAACACACAATAATGTGGGCTCCCTGGTTTTCTCCTTTTTAGTCTAGGACCCCAGCCCAGGGAATGGCATGCCCAAGCCTAGGGTAGCCCTTTGCTCTTAAACCTATCTGGGAACACCCTCACAGACACATCCAGAGGTGTTTCCATGGTGATTGACTATCACACTCAGTTCTCTAAACACTGTATTTGATTTAATTGTATATAAACTATAATTGTAAATATACCCAGATATATTAGTGCTTGCCTTTAATCTTAGCACCTGGAAGGTGGAAGCAAGCACATCTCAGTTTAAAGCTAGCCTGGTCTACAGAGTGTGTTCTAAGACAGCCAGGGCAACACAGAGAAACCCTGTCTGGAAAAAACAACAAGAAGAAGAAGAATATCAAATGTAAGTTTTAGTGAAGTGTTGATTAGAGGTCTAAAGCTGATTATTACATGGCTAGAAATAAAAGTAAAGATCTATCTTTTTAAAGTATAAAACTAGTTTCAAACATGTAATGAATTTCTTTATGCTTATTCAAGGTTCCAGCATCTTGGACAGAGCTGTTATTGAGCATAATCTGTTGTCAGCAAGCAAATTATACAACAACATCACCTTTGAAGAACTTGGAGCTCTTTTGGAGATCCCTGCAGCTAAGGTATTTTTCTTAATTTGATACTTTACATCAGGGAAATTGAAACCCCAAACTCTTGAAGTAATGGGAAGATACATACTTGATAATGTTCATCAGCACAACAAAAGCTACGTGCTTTAAAGCCTCGGGGCAGTGGGAGGGAGGGCGAGATTGGTTAAATGCTGTTGTCATGAAACTTAGTGGTTTTAGCCTTTTTTTTTTTTTTTTTTTTTCCTTTTTTTTTTTTTTTTGAGACAGGGTTTCTCTGTGTAGCCCTGGCTGTCCTAGAACTCAGTAGACCAGGGTGGCCTTGAACTCAGAAATCCGCCTGCCTCTGCTTCCCAATGCTGGAACTAAAGGTGTGCGCCACCACCACCCGGCTGGTTTTAGCTTTTTAAAGTATGTTTTATGATAGTTACTTAGAATGGAAATCTTATAGAAGTACTGAGTTATGCCTTTTTCACAAGGATGACTTTGTGTAGTGTCTTAAAGACACTGATTTAAGACAGTTCCTGGAATGTTAGATGGTAATCCATGCTGTCCTTGTTCCTCTGTCCTAGATGGACTCAAAGGCTAAATGCTTGTCTCTCTGACCCCAAGATGCCCTGCTGGACTTCCTGAGTGTGGTTTAATTTAAGGAACTGTTAACCTTCTAGGGAATCTTACTTTGTTTTTTGGATTTGATTGGCCGTACACAAATTCCAGTACAATACCAATTGTATTTACACTGTTATCATGTCCGAAACATCATCTGAATTTCAGATAATACTGAGAGTAAGCAATCAGTATTTTACCTTAATTAAAGTCATGTGTTTATCTGATTGTGAAATTTCAACTTAGGATTTTCCTTGTTGTTCTTCTTTTGAGACAGGCTCTCATGCACTCTAGACTGGTCGCACACTCAGTAGGAGGCTGAGGCTAAGGATGACCTTAGACCCTGACCCTCCTGCCTCTACCTCCCTCCTTCCTCTCTCTACCTCCCTCCTTCCTCTACCTCCCTCCTGCCTCTACCTCCCTCCT
>JADRCD010223576.1:0-10021 GCA_019843815.1 Montemys delectorum
GAAGGGGAATTGATGGGTTAATTGCAGGATATGGGTATTTTATGAGCTGCTACGTAGCTGAACGAAAACTATCTATTTCTTCATCAAGAGTTAACTGTCTGGATATTGTTGGGGAGGGTAGAGGGCTCAGGAACCCTCTCTCCTCTAGTAATTACTATAAATCATAAAAATGAGGGAGAGGACTGGCCTTGAGACAGCCCCCCGCCCGTGGCACAAAGATATCAGGCTCAATCTTGAGCAGAACACCTTTGAATATCACTGCTGACAGTTTAGTTCAAGAGGCCAGAGGACAGATGTATACAATAGAGGTTGATGTGACAGGGTCAGGTAGGACCCAGGGGTCCCTCCCTTCTCAGAGGAGAAGGAGACGGGGTGGGGGAAGGGCTGTGTGAGGGAAGGACTGGGAGGAAATGTGGGGCTGCAATCCAGATGAATGAATGAATGAATGAATGAATGAATGAATGAATAAATGGGAAAATATCCTATTGTAGCTACCTATGGCCATGGGGGGGGGGGGGGAGACAGAAAGGATAAAAATTTGGGAATTGATTCCAGATCATCATCTTAGCTTATTAAGTGATTAAGTAGGTTTTTAACTCCAAGGATTTCTAAACTGCTACGATCATGTGTTTGATAAGAAGAATGGGCCTGACATCTCTTATCTTACAAGGAATAATAAAACAGATCCAGAGATAACTGAGGATAGAGTTGTAAACAGAAACTCACATTGGAGACAAGTTGTAAATTGTAAAACACTGGAATTGGTGAGAGAAAACTGAGAGACTGGCAAATAATGGATGGAATAGAAGCTGAAGCTCTTGTAATCTCCACAAATCAGCTGTTGGCATGCAGCTTCAGAGAGGCCTGGTAGGGGAAATGAGTAGAGGAGACAGCAGGTAAGAATGAGGATAGAGGGGCAAAGCAGTGTTAGCAGAAGTGTGTGTGAGCCATATAGCAGCAGACCACCAGAGAGCCAAGGATTTGAGAATGAGAACATTCTAAATAATAAATACTACATTCCATAGGTTTAAAACACACAATAACAGCAGAGACATAGAACCTGAAGGAGCCTCCTCCTGTAACCAGGAAGGATCTCCAGTGGATGGATAAGGACAACAATCCACCTACAAAACTTTCCACCCCAAATTTGTCCTGTCTAAACGAAATGCATGGATGGAGCAGAGAATGAAGGAATGGCCAACCAATAACTGGCCTGACTTGAAACTCATCACATAGGCAAGCGCCAATCCCTGGCATTAATGGCACTCGGTTATGCTTACACATAGAAGCGTAGCATAATTGAATCTGTTTGTGGGGTAGAGATGTTGCTCAGTTGGTTGGGTTCCTGCCCAACCCACAGACAGTCCCAGGTTGGTTCACAGCACTACATGAATCAGGCTTTGTGGTGCACATTTATAATCTCGGCACCTGCACAACAGAGTCAGGATTTAGAGTTCAATGTCATTTGTGGCTACATAGTGAACTCAGTACCAGACTCGGATGTGTGAGACCCTGTCACAAAAATAAACAGCTACTGTGGGCAAGAACCAGCCCAAAGAGCAGAGTCTATGTAAGGTGGCAGACAGCAGCTCGCTGAGACCTCACCCTATGTTGGCCACTTAGTCATTCACAATCTTTTTAATTTTCACCCTATGTTGGCCACTTAGTCATTCACAATCTTTTTAATTTTGGCAACATTTTAGTACAAGGATGCTGCTTAGCATTTGTATGCTGTGAATGCTGGACTAGAGTTGGAATATATCATACCCATCAGAACTGTTCCTAGCTCAAACAACTCAGTGACATTGTTTTAAACGTTTGCTAATTTCTGTTCTCTGCTTTTTAAAGGTTCTTGTGAAAGGGTATGTTTTAGTCCTCAGAAAATTAAAATGTAATTTTTAAGAAACAAATTCAAAATAATTTCACTGGCTTCAGACCTATTATTGAGCATACCACAGCTCCCATCTGGCCTCTACTGCATGGATGGCTCTGCTGGACACTACTTAAATGCTACATTCAAAACTAATTTCACCCCAAATCAATTTAACCTAAATTGTGTCATGTCGTTTTTATACCATTGTAGTTTCTGTTTCTTTATTTCTAAATAAGATGATTTGCCTGCCCTTTAGCCACCAATTACTCTCCCAGAACCCCAGAGCTATGATTTTTCCATTAAAACACAAAATACGAAGCTACATGACCATAGCCATGCAAACTAATTGCTTTAAAATTTGCAGAAATGCAAAATAAGGAAGAAGGAAAAAGATTTATCTGTGTACCAAGAGCAACTACAGTGTTTATGGCACCAACATGTTATGTAAGCTGACCTTGGCGGCTGCAAGAGAGATGCTTGCCACACGAGCAAGAAAGCAGCAAGTGCTTTTGCAAGCTTTTCTAATACACGTTATTACAGGACAAATATCACTGCAGACTGCAGGCTTTCTCACTCATCTCCCTAATAATAACAATTGTCTAAATTAGCTATCCATCCTCTTCTCGTTTTACAACAACAACAAAAAAAAAGTGTCGGTTAAGCAGTGCTTCTAATAGTTAATGCCATCTTTAGCTAAACTCATAGATCTTTATAGAAGTAGGCAGAATGATTGAGCTGCTCAGATTTATAATATGCGCTTGAAATGTGCCTTTGGAAATGGGTATTTAAAACAGCCTTGATGACAAGTTGAAAGGCTTTGTCTATGAGAACATGGTAAGATGTTTATTATGCGAGGCATGATAAGGTTTCCCAATCACAGTGGCAGTAGAGATGGCTTTGCTTGGATCTAGTCGCAGCCAGTCTTGGAGGAAGGGGTGGCCTTTGAAGGACTGGGATGGAGGCTGTTATTTCTTATCAAGGCAATGTAGCCAGGAGACACCTACATCTTCATTTTCTAAAGAGCAAGGGTTTCTTCTTTGATCCAAGAGAAAGCAATGGAGAGATAGGAACCCTTTTAAAATGTCTGATTAAAGGACAGTATACTGTGTGTCAAGTAAATTGAGCCTGAGAAGATATCAGTGTCAACATATATGCACCTATGGCTACTGATGTAGCTCCTGACCAGTAGTGGGTCAGAGCTCAGCTCGTGTAGTCAAAGCTTAAGGAGCTCTGGGCCTGCAGGGTTCTAGATGCCACCACAATGTCCCACCTGGGGAAGCTGTAAACTGAGTCTGGAGGAAAAGGTGGAAATTGGCTTCCAATGCCTGATAAAGTAAGGCCTATAACATGTGGTCTCAGTGAACTCCCAGTAACAAGATAAGGAAGAAAGGAATTGAAAGATGCAAAACGATGGCTTCTTTTAGAATCAGTAAGGCAGCTCAAATGCACCTTCCCCCACTGGTATGAGAAAAATAGATTCTGTGCAGAGAAGGGGATCAGTAATTCTATGTGGATAAGTATGTGAAACAGAATATTATCTGAAAGAGAGGATGGTATAGATGGTCAGATTTAGATTTGTTTTCACAGTTTGTGTTCCTTCTTGTTTAAATACTTTCCCCGGGAAAATCAAATTACATCTGAGTCTTATAATGCAGAATGAAAACTTCTTGCTGTTTTAATCCATTTTGTAATCTAAATTATTATTGAGCTTAAGCCTGATTACCAAGGAGAATACACAAATAAAGGCATAAGACAAAGGAGAAAAATTATTTTCAGCTTCTATATTTTTAATTGTTTTTCTTAATTTAATAATATCTCTGATCATTAAATTATTTGTAGCCACTCAAACAGAAACCAAACAAGAAGCCCTCACATACACAGAGTGAAGTTTACATGGAGGAGGCCTGCATCCACTTCTCTCGAATTTTGGAGTCATCAGGACATGAAGGACAGGTGTCTGTCTCTTATGGTTGGACGATTATAACGCAATCTCAGAATTAGTGTTCTCCTAAGAACTAGTGTTTCCCTGGAAGATGGTTTCCCTTGAGCATAGCACAGCAATAGGATCAAAGTTAGTAAAGAAATCCCCAAATATTACCAGACATTTCTTCAGAGTTACCACTTAAGTTTCCCAGATCTTGAGACACAGTGGCTGTTTATGAAGGCTGAGAAGGCGGTTTCTTTAAAAACACGTCCGTTTGGAAAGGGTCGCTCTTTTACAAGGGTGCTCTCTTCTGGCCCCTGAAGATATTGCATGAACATACAGCCTGCCTGCATTGAAATAAGTAAAGGTGAAAATAAGTCTTTAAAATATAAAAAGGAATAGCATCAAAAGTCATATAATGGTCCTTGAGTATCATCAGTTAGGATTCTTATGCTTAGTTTGCTAAACATTCCATAAAACTTAATTTTGATTGTGTAACTATGGGGCTGCAAAAGTCCAGATGAATGCCAATCCAAATCCATGCCAATTCTGGTCACACATTTTCATTCTATAAGTTTCCTCTGGACTCCATCTTCAATTTGAAGGTTCAGTATCTAAGCACTGCCAAACAGTGACCACCCCCCATTTTATTTTCATCTACCACTCAGATTTTCTGGGTTCTGTGTTCACATTCAGTTCTAGATTCTCACTTTATCTAACACAACTGTCATTTTCACTTCTAATTTCTATAGGTAGTTGACCAGTGTAATTTGAATCAGAGATATAAAGGATAATATATAATCACTTGTCTTTCAATGATGCAATAATTAGCATGCTTAAAAACAGAATTTTAAATAAATGTTTGGTAGATAAAATGAAGGACTGGGATAGAGAAAAAAATTCTTGCAATGAGGAGACACTCAGGGTGTTGAATGAGATGTTCCACATATGAATATCACCCAGAATTATGTTCACAGTAAGATGGGATGGGAAAACAGCAATCCAGAATTCATGGTAATTAGAGATTAGTAGGCAAATGATAGCAATGAGAAGAGACATGTTGTATGGCTAGATGGTGAGCATATGAAAGAGCAGGAAGTCAGAGCCCGGGACCATCAACCTAAGGATAATCTGAAAGCAACGACTATCGTTTATAGTAAGTGGGTCTCCAGTGTCCCCTTCATACATTGTAGTCAGTGTATGAAGGTAGAAGCTGTGTTCTAAAGGAAACTTTAATATGTAGTGAAGTTTGTGAGATATGAAGGAAGAGAGAAAGTCAGAGTAAAATGATTTGATAACCATGAAAAGGGAAAGAAGAATGAAAGAGTTGAGGGCTAATAGAAGGCAAGCAGGCAATGAAGAAATAACATGGTGGGAACTTCATTGTGGCAGAAAATAAATAGTAATTTATCATGTGGGAACCCTGACTTGTGGCACCGAAACTCAGTAAGAGGTTGGGAATGGGGCCAGTGACTCAAGGACCGCACAGATCCATTGAGGTTCCATGCTGGTGACAGGACCTGGCTATGAATAAGGTAAAGAGTTGAAAAACACCACACAGCTCAACCAGAGGAGACCGTGCTTAGGTCCTTTCAGCATTTAGACATTACTAATTTATGAAATTCTAATGTATTTCTAAAATTTCTGAGTCTACAAATGTTTGCAACAAGAAACTCATGAGAAAGTGTAACTCTTGGCCCATTCCGATCAGGTGGCTATTTTCTCTCATAGTGCTAACGGTCTCTAATAATATCTAAAATAGCTTCTTTAGCATTGGGACTATAGCATAGCATTTATAACCACCACAAACTACTAGATTTTCATCCACATTTGCATTTACTCATTTGTTTAAATCTTTGGAAGCACTTGTTTACTTATCTTGTGTGGGTCTAAGAGAAGAAGGAGAGGAAATGCTCTGTACCACAGAGTACATGTGGGGGGTCAGAGGACGACTCACAGGGTTCAGGTCTCATCTTAGGATTTTCTGGGGTTCGTGAATGAGTCAAATATCAATTAGTCAGATATGAGCTTGTGAGTCCCAGGGATCAAACTCAGGTCATCAAGCTGCTCAGGCAAATGCCTTTATCCAGTCTAGTTTATTGTTCAGTATGGGGAATTTGTTGTTTAATGCCTACCTTGACATTAATATATTTTCAAAAGCATTTAATTTGTACATGTTGAATATTCTTCTTTTCAAATATTGTGAATTTTCAAATACTGTGTATACCAGTAGGCTTGGCAATAGACTTAAAGCTTCATATTAAGTTACTGATTATATATTTTTGGCTTGTGAGCAAGTGAATATATGCACTATGATGATAAATAGTTAAATTTACTATTAGTATTCAAAATTATCCTTTGATTTGTCCCTGGCAGTACCACTAAATTTCTATCCTTTTGATAGGGGATTTGAGAATTATCTATATAAGCTTACCACATTATCTTAATTCTCTCATTAGGTATTTTGAAATACATTTGACAAGTCCCTGGCTGTTACATCCTTGCTTTGTCACACAACACTGTTTGGTATAGATGTTGGCTGAATGAAACAGTTGTCACTGCACAGTATTACATGACTACATGAAAAAAATTGTATGGCATATAATTGAAATCACATTAATGTGTTCATAAGTTGTGGGGTTGGACCAACATGAGTTGGTTTACGCTGGTCTAAACTGGTGTATCCTAAGTATCCTGGACTCCTACAGCTGCATCTTACCTCAGCTTAGACAACTTGGTAACCCACCGAAACTATAGTTCATGGTCCGCTTCCCTCATACTAGCCTGAACCTGTTCTCACCACTTCATGGAAATGCAGGCATGAACAAATAAACAATAGTGTGGCTATCTCTTAAGCTTCCAGATGTGTCAAATCTTGTTGGTTCAAAAGAAGCTTTGTGGGCAAGCCAAAATTTAAAACAGTAGGGCATTTTAAAATTACACACAAAGGAATCTGATAAAAAAGAATGCAACAGGTGTGTAGCCATCAGTGTGATCATTATTCTGTACTGATAGACAGAAACAATAAATTACAGAGTAACATAAGTCCTGTACTGATGATCAGGGCTTATAGTTCCACCATTTTTTTTCGTTAACCTGGGTGAATCCTGGGTCATTGTATAGGACTCCCAGTTCTTATATACTTCATAATCCTTTCATTCTATAAAACCAATTTTAATGTGTTAAATTCTATATGTCATTTTATGAAGAACTTTAGAATAAAGGTCATTGTCTTGTCCTCAGTGTCAAACTGGCTAATATGTCTGGCTAAAACTGACTAGCTCATTTTGAATACAAATCTGCTAATATTTTATAATCATAGTCAAACTAATAAGCTTCTATTCTGAATTTGATAGTGAAACAAAGGGCTGAAGATTAATTTTCCCCTTAGGTATTTCTTGAATTTGGGATCATAACTGTTATATCTTTTGAAGTATGCAATATGTCAGTATACTGTCAAACATTGTGACATCTCCTAGGTATGGTAAGTTATAGGGCCCATTGATGCTGGGCCTTAATAGTTCATCAGTATGATGTATTAGTACTCTCAAATTGGCCAGAGGACTTTGTCAAATTTGCAAACTGCTGAATAAACTGTATATAAATTTAGAGGAGATATTAAGATTTCTTTTGAATAAAGCATAGAGACTACTGTAGAGAAATGGCTTAGTGGGTAAGAACACATTTTCTTCTTCTAGAAAACCTGGGTTTGGTTCTCAGCAGAAACATGACATCTCACAACTCTCTGTACCTCTAGTTCCAGGACATCCAATGTCATTTTCTGGCCTCCTTAGGCAATATGCATGCAAGTGGTACACATGCGTGCCTACAGGCAAAACACCTATAATATACATAAAATTTAAAAATAATAATAAGTTCACAAAAGAATAATGCAGAATTGATATATAATTATGTGACACATGACAAAGTACTGGATTGTCTCACTGCAATGGAAATAACTGGATAGGAATATTCTACAAGTAAAATATTTTATAAACTATTCAAGGAAAAAGTAATACATATAAATAGTTTTGAAAGATCATTTTCTCTTCTATAACAACTTTTTTTCTACTCAGTTGGCTACCTTAAAACTTTCACACTTAGATTATTAAAGTATAATGAGAAACCTAGGATTTATAACTTGATTTGGCATATAGAATACTCTTTCAGACGTACAGAAGTGATTTTCCATGTAATAAATGTTTATCCTTGTCATATTTCTAGAAGGCATTTATCTTGAACTGATAATTTATATGTGCTTGTCATTTCAGAGTCACCACGTCGACAAATCCAAGAAGTCTCACCCAGATCAAGGTGGCCAGGATTCAAGAGTACCAGCTGGTTTTCAGAATGATTTGGCTGATGTGGAGAGACAGAAGGGCAAGCACGGGCCACTGCAGTAGCAAGCACCAATGTGACTACGTGTCAGTTAAACTAGAAAATATTATTTCAGCTATCTACCCAACGAGGCTATAACACATAATTCCTTGCTTCCATGTTATTTGGAATAGAGGACGTGGGTAGAAGTCAGAGTTCCATGTTAGGATTCTTCCTTGGGTCCATATACTTTTTTTTTTTTAGAAAAGTTATTTCTTTTTTTTTTTTACATTTTTATTGAATATTTTATTTATTTACACTTGTCCCCTTTCCAGATTCCCACTCCCAGAAACCCCCTCTTCCATCACCCCTCCTCCTGCTTCTATGAGGGTGTGCACCCACCCACCCATCCACCCACTCCCGCCTTCCCGCCATGGCATTCCCCTATACTGGGGCATAGAGCCTTCACAGGAACAAAAGCCTCTTCTCCCATTGATGCCTGACAAGGCCACGCTTTGCTACATATACAGCTGGAGCCATGCGTCTTTCCATGTTTACTTCTTGGTTGGTGGTTTAGAAAGATATATCTTTTTTATTTTATGTGAATTGGTGTTTCCATCTGTATGTATATCTGTGTACCACATACATGCAGTACCCTAGAAGGCCAGAAGAGGGTGTCAAATCTCCAGAGATTGAAGTTATAGAGGCTAATAATCACTCTGGGGTGCTAAGAAGAGCTCTTGGGTCCTTTGTGTGCATAACAGTCAAATACTCTTTAATCACTGAGCTATCTTTGGAGTTATTCACCTAATATTTTGAGGCAGGGCCTCTCACTACGCCTGGAGCTTGCTTATCAGTTCATCCAAGCTAAAGACCTACCCAGGGATCCTTTTGTCTCGGCTCTCATGTCAGTGTTCTTGTCTTCCTGCTAGAAGTCTAAACACAGGTCCTTCACAACAGGTACTTTTCTAACTCAGTCAGCTCCCTAGCCAAATCATATATATTTTTTTAAATTTTTACTAGATGAATGAATAAAACATGTCTAATGGTTTGAAAAGACAATAAGATAACTGAGTTTTAACCAGTTCTCAGACCTTTTCTTTATCCAGTGGATGATCGTTAACACAGAAACCCACCATCAAAGTGCAGAGAATAAGAGATTGATGAGTGCTCAGCCACAAATGGGGTAATATATCTTGTATCTCTACAAAAGAAGCTCAGGGATCATCATAGATAGAGTGTAAGAATAGTAAAACCAGGTGTTAGGGTAGATTAGAGAGAAGCTGTGTATTCAGGAATTGACTGCACCACAATGCTCATAAACTCCCAGCAGCTGTTGTTGACTGAATAAGACCTGAGTAAGACCAAGCCAGTCTTCAGTTTATCTTGGAGTGGAAAGAGGTTCAACAGTCCTCACTTCTTTCTGAGGAGCTTTGGATGATAAGCTTTAGAAGAGGAAGAGCTAGTTTTCTTTAAGGGTATGTCTCCTGTTAGGTCAACTACACTCCAGTGTATGGCTCCATACCCAGGATTATATGCACAACAAAATTCAGAGTCAATGGGTAAATAAAAAACCATTAGGACACTAGGTTAGGATGAATATGGAGGTGGAGGTGATCTGGGAAGAATTAAGAGGAGTTGTCATCATATAGTCAAAACATGTATCATAAAATTTATAAATACTGGGGGAGAGAGGAGAAATTGTGGTCATGGTGTAATATATGAAAGAAGAACTTTTAAAGAAGAAATGTGATAAAGATGCTGAGTTGTAGCTCTCCATAACTGATGGGTTTTGGCAGGGGTTCAGGTTGAGAAGGATGCAGTTTCCTTCCTTCTTTCCTTCCTTCCTTCCTTCCTTCCTTCTTTCTTTTCCTTTCCTTTCCTTTCCTTTCCTTTCCTTTCTTTTC
>JADRCD010223576.1:10121-23784 GCA_019843815.1 Montemys delectorum
TGCCTGCCTCTTTCTTTCTTTCTTTCTTTCTTTCTTTCTTTCTTTCTTTCTTTCTTTCTTTCTTCCTTCCTTCCTTCCTTCCTTCCTTCCTTCCTTCCTTCCTCTCTCTCTCTTTCTTTCTTTCTTCTTTCCTTTCTTTCATTTTTTACCCTACAATGTTTATTGCAAAGGTAAACCCTGATCCTTGAGATGGACTTATAGGTAGGGTTTCTGGTACCAAGCACAGGCACCAACTAGGCCCTCCAAACTTTTTGGATTTGCAGGGACCAGGGTCAACTACAAGAAGGGTCCAATCACAATGGTTGTGGATTTCTTTGATCTTTTTTTTTATTTTTTAAATGGATACTTTCTTTATTTACATTTCAAACATTATCCCCTTTCCTGGTTCCCACCTCAGTCCTCCTATACCATTCCTCCTACTCTGCTTATATGAGGGTGCTCCCCCAACCACCTACCCACTCCCGACTCTGCACCTTGGCATTCCCCTACAGAGGAGCATCAATCTATCATAGGACCAAAGGCCTCTCTTCCTATTGATGACCTACAAGACCATCCTCTGATACATATGCAGCTGGAGTGATAGGTCCCTCCATGTGTACCTCTTGGCTGGTAGTTTAGTTCCTGGGAGCTCTAGTGGGTCTGGTTGGTTGATATTATTGTTCTTCCTATGAGGTTGCAAACCCCTTCAGCTACTTCAGTCCTTTCTCTAACTCCTCCATTGAGTACCCTGTGCTTAGTCCAATGGTTGGCTGAGAGCATCCGGCTCTGGATTTGTCAGGCTCTGGCAGAGTATCTCAGAAGACATCTATATCAGGATCCTGTCAGCATGCACTTCTTGACACCCACAATAGTATCTGAGTTTGGTGACTGTATATGGAATGGATCCCCAGGTGGGGCAGTCTCTGGATGGCCTTTCCTTTAGTCTCTGCTCCACACTTTGTCTCTGTATCTGCTCCCATGAATATTTTGTTCCACTTTCTAAGTGGGACCAAAGCACGGATACTTTGGTCTTCCTTCTTCTTGAGCTTCATGTGGTCTGTGAATTGTATTTTGGGTATTCCTAGCATTTAGGCTAATATCCACTTATCAGTGAGTGAATACCATGTTTGTTCTTTTGTGATTGGGTTACCTCAAGATGATATTTTCTATTTCCATTCATTTGCCTAAGAATTTCATAAATTCATTGTTTCTAATAGCTGAGTAAATAGCTCCATTGTGTAAATGTAGCACATTTTCTGTATTTATTCTTCTGTTGAAGGACATCTGGGTTCTTTTTAGCTTCTGGCTATTCTATATAAGGCTACTATGAACATAGTGGAGCATGTGTCCTTGTTATATGTTGGAACATCTTTTGGGTATATGACCAGGAGTGGTATAGCTGGATCCTCAGGTAATACTCTGTCCAATTTTCTGAGGAACCACCACACTGATTTTCAGAGTGGTTGTACCAGCTTGCAATCCCACCAATAATGGAGGAATGGTCTTCTTTCTCTACATCATCACCAGCATCTGCTGTCACTTGAGTTTTTTATCTTAGCCATTCTGGCTGGTGTGAGGTGGAATCTCAGAGTTATTTTGTTTTGCATTTCCCTGATGACTAAGGATGTTGAACATTTCTTTAGGTGCTTCTCAGCCATCCAGTATTCCTCAGTTGACAATTCTTCATTTAGGTATAGATCTCCAGTTTTTCAATAGGGCTATTTGATTCTCTGGAGTCTAACTTCTTAAATTCTTTGTATATATTAGATATTAGCCCTCTATTGGATGTAGGATTGGTAAAGATCTTTTCAAAATCTATTGGTTGCCATTTTGTTCTATTGACAGTGTCCTTTGCCTTACAGAAGCTTTGCAATTTTATGAAGTCCTTTTTGTTGATTCCTGATCTCAGAGCATAAGCCATTGGTGTTCTGTTCACGAATTTTTCCTCTATGACCATGTGTTCGAGGCTCTTCCCCACTTCTTCCTCTATTAGTTTTAGTGTATCTGGTTTTATATGGAGATTCTTGAGCTTTTACAAGGAAATAAGAATGGATCGATTTGCATTCTCCTACATGCTGACCTCCAGTTGAACCAGCACCATTAGTTGAAAATGCTGTCTTTTTTCCACTGGATGGTATTAGCTCCTTTGTCAAAGATCAAGCGACCATAGGTGTATGAGTTCAATTCTATTCCTTTGATCTACCTGCCTGTCTCAGTATCAATACCATGCAGTTTTTAACACTATTTCTCTGTAGTACAGCTTGGGGTCAGGAATGGTGATTCCACCAGAGGTTCTGTTATTGTTGAGAATAGTTTTCACTATCCTAGGTTTTTGTTATCCCAGATGAATTTGAAAATTGCTCTTTCTAATTCTATGAAGAGTTAGTTGGAATTTTGATAAGGATTGAATTGAATCTCTAGATTGCTTTCCACAAGGTGGACATTTTTGCTATATTAGTCCTGCCAATCCATGAACATGGGTGATCTTTCCATCTTCTGAGATCATCTTTGATTTCTTTCTTCAGAGACTTGAAGTTCTTGTCAGACAGATCTTTCACTTGCTTGTTTAGAGTTACACCAAGACATTTTATATTATTTGTGACTATTGTGAAGGGTGTTGTTTTTCTAATTTCTTTCTCAACCTGTTTATCCTTTGAGTAGAGGAAGGTTACTGATTTATTTGAGTTAATTTTATATCCAGTCACTTTGCTAATATTGGAGTTCTCTGGTGGAATTTTTGGGGTCATTTAGATATATGATTATGTCTTCTGCAAATAGTGATATTTTGACTTCTTACTTTCTTATTATCATACTTTTGACCTCTTTGTTTTGTCCAAGTGCTCTAACTAGACTTCATGTCCTATATTGAACAGGTAGGGAGAGAGGGGGCAGCCTTGTCTTTTTCCTGATTTTAGTGGGATTGCTTCAAGTTTCTCTCCAGTTAGGTTGATGTTGGTTACCGGTTTGCTGTATATTGCTTTTACTATGTTTAGGTCAGGGCCTTAAATTCCTGATCTTTCCAAGACTTTTAACATGAAGGGATGTTGAATTATCTCAAATGCATTTTCAGCACCTAATGAAATGATCATGTGGTTTTTTTTTTCTTTTGAGTTTGTTTATGCAGTGGATTATGTTGATGGATTTCCAGATATTGAACCATCCCTGCATCCCTGGGATGCAGCCTACTTAAATGTGGTGAATGATCTTTTTGATTGGTTCTTGGATTCAGTTTGTGAGAATTTTATTGAATATTTTTGCATCAATGTTCATAAGGGAAATGGTTCAGAAGTTCTCTTTCTTCCTTGGGTCTTTGTGTGGTTTTGGCATAAGTGTAATTGTAGCTTCATAGAATGTTCCTTTGTTTTCTATTCTGTGGAACAATTTGAAGAGTATTGGTATTAGGTGTTCTTTGAAGGTCTGATAGAATTCGGCACTAAACTTTTCTGGTCCTGGACCTTTTCTTGGTTTGAGAGACTTTTAATAACTGCTTCTATTTCTTTAGATGTTATGGGACTGTTTTGATGGTTTATCTGATCCTGACTTAACTTAGGCATTTGATATCTGTGCATAAAATTGTCCATTTCATCAAGATTTTCCAGTTTGGTTGAAGATAGGCTTTTGTAGTAAGTTCTGATGATTTTTTGGATTTCCTCAGTTTCCTTTGTTATGTCTCCCTTTTCATTTCTGATTTTATTAATTTGGATACTATCTTTTTGCCCTCTGCTTAGTCTGGCTAAGGATTTATCTATCTTGTTGATTTTCTCATAGAACCAGCTCCTGGTTTTGTGGATTCTTTGTATAGTTATTTTTCTTTCTAAAGGGTTGATTTCAGCCCTGAGTTTTATTACTTCTTGCTTGATGTCTACTCCTCTTGGGTGTATTTGCTTCTTTTTGTTCTAGAGTTTTCATATGTGCTGTCAAGCTGATAGTGTAAGTTCTGTCCAGTTTCTTTTTGGAGGCCCTCAAAGTTATGAGTTTTCCTTTTAGCACTGCTTTCATTGTGTCCCATACTTGTGGGTATGTTGTGTCTTCATTTTCATTAAATTCCAGAAAGTCTTTAATTTCTTTCTTTATTTCTTCATTGACCAAGTTACCATTGAGTAGAGCATTGTTAGCTTCCATGTGTATGTGGACTTTCTATCATTTTGTTGTTGTTACTGTTATTGAAGACCAGCCTTAGTCTGGGGTGATCTGATAGGATGCATGGGATGGTTTCAATCATCATGGGTGTTGAAGTGTCCCACTATTATTGTGTGATTTACAATGTGTGCTTTGAGCTTTAGTAACGTTTCTTTTATGAATGTGGGTGCCCTTGTATTTGGAACATAGATGTTCAGAACTGAGAGTTCATCTTGGTAGATTTTACCTTTGATGGATATGAAGTGTCCTTCCTTATCTTTTTTGATAACTTTTGGTTGAAAGTCAACTTTATTTGATATTAGAATGGCTATTCTAGCTTGTTTCTTGGGATCATTTGCTTGGAAAAATTTTTTCTAGCCTTTTACTTTGAGATAATGTCTGTCTTTTTCATTGAGGCACAATTCCCGCATACAGAAAAATGTTGGGTCCTGTTTATGTATCTAGTCTGTTAGTCTATGTCTTTTTATTGGGGGAATTGAATCCATTGATGTTAAGAGATATTAAGGAAAAGTGATTGTTGCTTTCTTTTATTTTTGTTGTTAAATGTGGAATTATATTTGTGTGGCTATCTTCTTTTGGGCTTGTTGAAGATTTTCCTGCTTTTCCTAGGGTGTAGTTTCCCTTCTTGTGTTGGAGTTTTCCATCTATTATCCTTTGTAGGGCTGGCTTTGTGGAAAGATATTGTGTAAATTTCATTTTGTCATTGAATATCTTGATTTCTCCACCTATGGTAATTGAGAGGTTTGCTGGGCTGACATTTTTGTTCTCTTAGGAAGAAAATTCATGACATCTGCCCAGCATCTTCCAAGTTTTATAGTCTCTGGTGAAAAGTTTGGTACAATTCTGATAGGTTTGCCTTTGTATGTTACTTGACCTTTTTCCTTTACTGCTTTTAATATTCGTTCATTGTTTTGTGCATTTGATGTTTTGATTATTATGTAATGGGAGGAATTTCTTTTCTGGTACCCTCTATTTGGAGTTCTGTAGAGTTAGGGTTCTTGTATGTTCATGGGCATCTCTTTCTTTAGGTAAGGGAATTTTTCTTCTATAATTTTGTTGAAGATATTTACTATTCCTTTAAGTTGGGAATCTTTGCTCTCTTCTATACCTATTATCCTTAGGTTTGGTCTTCTCATTATGTCCTGGATTTCCTGGATGTTTTAACCTTTTTGCTTTTTACATTTTCTTTGACTGTTGTGTCAATGTTTTCTAAGGTATCTTCTGCCCTTGAGATTCTCTGTTCTATCTCTTGTATTCTGTTGGTGATGCTTGTATCTATGATTCCTGATCTCTTTTCTTGGTTTTTTATCTTCAGGGTTGTCTCCCTTTGTGATTTCTTTATTGTTTCTATTTCCATTTTTAGGCTGGATGGTCTTGTTCAATTCCTTTTCCTGTTTGGTGTGTTCCTGTAATTCTTTAAAGAATTTGTTTCCTCTTTAAGGGCCTGTTTACCTGTGTTCGCTTGTATTTTTTTAAGGGAGTTGTTTATGTCCTTCTTAAAGTCCTCTGTTATCATCCTAAGAAGTTATTTTAGATCTGATTCTTGCTTTTCCGGTGTGATAGTGTATCCAGGACTTGCTATGGTGGGAGAATTGGGTTCTGATGATGTCAAGTAACATTGGTTTCTATTGCTTATATTCTTAGGTTTGCCTTGCATCATCTGGTTATCTCTAGTTATACCTGCCCTCGCTGTCTCTGACTGGAGCCTGTTACTTCTGTGATCCTAGTTGTGTCAGAATTCCTGACAGTCTAGGAATCTCTGTGGTCCTATGATTCTGGGATCCTTTCATCCTGAGATTTTTCTGTGTGTCAGAGCTCCTGGAAGTCAAGCTGCCTCTGGGATCCTGAAATTCTAACGTGACCTAGCTCCTGAGATCCTATGATCCTGGGTGTGTTAGATCACCTGTGGTCAAGCTTCTTCTGGATGTTGTGGGACTGGGTGCAGAGCCAGTGCCCATCTGCTCAGGTTGCAAGCTCAGAACAGAAGGCTGATCTTCTTAGAAGTTTTATCTCAAAACCCCTGGTGGCTTATTACCAAAAATATGTGGATGAAGCTTCCAAGGATGCAGTTTTCTTTACTGGGCTGGCCACCAGGAGTTTGACCATGACTATATGGGTAGGACACATTGGACCTTTTTGTTTGTCTTTTGTTTTTTTTCTTTTTTCTTTTTCTTCTTCTCCTTTACTTTAGTGTGTGTGGGAGTTCTCAATGGTAGGGACAGATGTGGGAAGACTAGGAAGTGAGGGTTCTTGGGGTTCCTGATGGGAAATTCCCAAGTAATCAATAAAAATATTATTAAAACATGAATAAAATATTTAAAATATATGCTAATAAAATGCAGACTTAATTTATAATGGTTTGGTTTGTAGAGATGGTGGTATGGCATTTTCTATCTCTACCAAACAAGAGCCAATGGCCTTGTCAAGGACTGATAGCAATCAATTAAGCTACCAGACTAACTTCCATATGGTGGGAATCTACATGCCTTAGCAAGGGAAATGAGAATCTTTCTCATTTTGGCAATATTTTAGATACACCAAAACAGCTCAATTCCTATGACACTTATTTTTAAATCTTCACATTTAGTTTGCAGGAAAATTGAAATTAATTATTCTTAAGCATATGGTTTGTTTCTTTCCCTTCTCCTTATTTGGTTTTGTAGTGAGTACATTTTTTTCCTCCAAGGACATATAAAAGTCAAAATGCTAGATCTATAGTCTCTGAAGTTTTCTTCTCCAAACCGTGTCTGTACAATCTGAGTTCTTTCAAGTAGTTAGCTTACTGGCTTCTGACACTTCTATAAAAATATCCCATAGAGCTTTTCTTATTACATTTTCATTGACTCTCTCCAAGTGATAAAATGAATTTCTGTAAAGGGCTTTGAAAACCATGCATATTGCAATTCCTCCCCATTTCAAATACTAATCAAGTGTGACTATAAAAGAAACAACTGGTGCAGTGAAAATTGCTGCAGCGGGTTGAGACTTAAGCCATTATTAATTCATTGGAAACTATTTTTTTTCTGTAAGATTATGGATTCTACAAAGTGCCAGATAACACAATTCCTGAGATCAAAGTTTTTGTTTCAATCACAGGGAACTTGGGTATGTAATCTTCGCTGCATGTGCATTTCTGGGACAGTACAACAGCTGCCCCAGCTGTGCCCTGAGTGAATAGTGCAGTAGTATGTCTTATAGACATTGGAAGCACCTGTTCAGACACAGTGCCCATAAATGATGGCTTTAAGGGCAAAAGGACCCTCAGATTAAAATAATAGCTCTAGACTAGAGAGATATCCTAGCTTCCTACAAGAGAGTAAAGTGAAAATTCCCTTTCTAGGCTAATTTCAACATGCATTTGTCTGAAAACGACAAACTAATAGTGTGTGAAGAGTATTTTTATTTGCTTTCCCATCTTCAAAGACAATCAGGTTGGAATTTGCAGTATGAGCTATCACTGTACGCCAGTTTCATCCATAAAAACAAAAGAGGAAAGTAGAGCCCACATAAACTTTTCCAATTTTGATTTTATTCATACATATCTGAATATGTCCTCTGGGGATTCTTATAGCTATGGACAAGGGAGTTCCTGAGTCTAAGAAACATTGCTATGATAGAGTTAGCTGATGATCTGACCTTGGTGTTTTTACACGAGCATGGTGCTCTATTGTTTAACCAGCTCAGGAGCTATTTTAAGTAACTGACAGGAGTTAAGTAGAAATGATGCATTAAGCAGGTTTTTTGTTTGCTTGTTTGTTTGTTTTATTTTTTTGTTTTTGTTTTGAGTTTGTTTTTACACTCAGTTCTATGGATTGATTTGCACATGGCAAGTTGACTGAGAAGTGCTCTCAGGGAAAATACCAAAAGTGAATAGAAACAGGCATGGGCAGAGGGAGAAGACAAGTCCTGATATAATCACCACAAAGACTTCAGGGCAAGCCTCAGGGAATTCTGGGAGGGGCATGGCTCTTTGAAGGTGTCCTGAGTTGGAGTAGTCAACAGCATCACTTGGATATAGCTGTCCCAGCCTGGGACTATGGCTGTGGATCAGGAGACTTCATTTGGCTCAGAGCAAAGTCATTCAGCATAATAGGATTACTATTTACTTGGGAGGTAGAATGTGCTAGTATGTGTATTCATTTCTAGGATTGCTTCTCATGACTTCTCTTGATGCACAGGGATCTGTTTCCCTCTTCCCGCCTTTGGAAGCTGAAATCTTTTCAGAATACATAAATGTTCTTTATTAAATATACTTTATACTTTCTTGATTTATATAGTCCCTAATACAATTTCTTTCTTTTTAACACCTCGGTCATGCTCCTTGAATTATCCTTAATCTTTAAATTATGCCCGCCCTCACTAGCCCTTCATAAATTAGACTAGTGAACCAGTGAGAGGAGCAGGAAGCCAGAAAACAAAACACAGTGCCTTGCTCTCTAGTTTCAGCCCTGCCCCAAACCTAAACGTAGAGCTTTTGTACAAGTTATTTCATGTCTCTTAAGTTTTTTTAATCACCCTAGAAGACACTCTTAATGCCTGTCAACTTTGAACAACTTTGGTGCTACTGATAGAGCATTGAGGGAGTTGGCCTCCTAAAGTCCCATGTCTGAGTAAGACTCATTTGAATTGTTTTCTACACCTAAGTCTCACTTCTGTTGGCAGACTCAACAGCTGAAAAGAAAGATGTCCTATGGAAAAATTCTCCTCCAAGGCCAAGGTAGAACCCAGAGACTAAAGACTGAACAAGAAGACACCTAAAGAGAGCTTTGTATAGACATCAGTTTGATTTAATCTTACAACCTAAATCAAGTTTCAGTTGTATGATACGTAATAGAACATAAGTGGATTCCTACTAAGAAATTATCAGGACTTGGTACAGTAGGACTTCTATATGTGAGACTGCTGTGCTTTATTGGTGGATGTTTGAATTGTGTTTGAATGTTTTAGGATGCACCAAAGGAATGAGTGGAGTCATTTCATCCTCTGACAGATTCTGAAATATCATTTGCCATTAGCACTTGTGTGAGCACTGTCAATCTTGCCCCTCCTCTCCCCTAGAGATTAATTTATTTTCTGCAGACCTTGATTGACTACCTAGTTGTACCATGTCAGGAGGTATTACTTCAGATATTACCATAACACAACATTCTTTTGTTTCTCGATTTTAATGAAAAGACAGCACTATGTTTCAGTGCTGCTTTACAATATTCTAAGCTCAGTTATAGCTTTTAATCCTCAATCTAGAAATCATTTAAAATGTTAGATAATTTTCTGGAACCAACATCTGGTTCCTAATATGACTGGACTATATGCTTAAAAAAAAATCTATTTTTATTTCTTTAACTAAAATCTTGTATACATAGTCACAGGTACAGTGTGGCATTTCCGAACATGCATACATGTACTGTTCCATACCTTATCCTTTTTATGCTTCAAGCTCTTTGTAGCATATTCTACATAAACTATTATAAGAGATTACTATTCCATTTGATGTTTAATCTTAATGCAAAGTTATTGTCAGAATACAAAAAACACAACATTGTTAACACCCCATAGTTGTGAGCAGCAAGCTCTTGCTTTGAAAGTTGTCCAATTATAAAGTACAGTGTTGTAAGATTGCTCTGCTTCATTGATGGATGTTTGAATTCTGTTTGAATATTTTAGGGTGTGCCAGAGGGATGAGCAGAGTCATTTCATCCTCTGACAGATTCTGAAATATCATTTGCCATTAGCACTGACAACCTTGCCCCTCTTCTCCCCTAGAGATTAATTTATTTTCTGCAGCTTTGGCTCTTTGCAAAGTGTTCTGTTTGTCAGCTTTCACAAATGGGATTTCTCATCGGCAAACTGGTAATTATAAGATGAGCATTGTGTAGTCACGGAAGGCAAACAATAGTTTTCTAGGCAAGGCAACTCCTTTCTTCCCTTTTCACTTCATTCTACTCTTAGTCCATGTCTGCACAAGGCCATGAGCTACTAGCAAAATAGTGCTCAGAGTAGCGGGATATTGTGGAAAGTGAGCAGCCTTTGCAACCAGACAGACCCAAGAGTGAACTCCACCTTAAAGAATGTCATGTCTTTTTGATTTTTGCCTCTAAGCTTTAAATTTGCCTACAAATGACTACATCACAAGAATGTTCTTATGCATAAATAAATCACTAGGTGAACATTGAAATACATATGCAGGGCATCCATTCTGTTGAACACAATTGGCAAACAATGGTCCTTGAGTGAGATCTTTCCCAAGGACTGTTTCTGTATAGGTCAGGAACTAACAAATGTTTGCTTTTACTTCTAAGTGCTTTTAAAAAAGGAAATCAAGAATTATTTTCTGGTGTGGGGAAAATAATATGAAATTTAAATTTCAAATTTCAATGCCTGTAAGTAAAATTGTATTTGGATGTAGCAGCATTTATAACCCCCCCCCCCCACACACACACACACACTGTTTCTATGCTAAGTTTTCATGGGCAAAGCTGAGTCTCTGTGGCAGATAGTTACTATCTGGCACTGTAAAGAAAAGTTTAGTAGTACGTACTCTAGAAAAGAACTCCTTAGTTTTGGGTTAAACCAATACTCCGCTCAAGATGCTTTTCTTGTGATTCAGACTCAGGAGATGTCTAGGAAGCACATTGGAAGCAGTGATACAGAGAAGAAGCAAGAACAACCTTTCCCTATTCTCACATACTCATTGCATCTACTGCATCAACAAATTCTATTTGCTTTATCTCTATGCTCAAGAACATGTCTATTTCTCTTCCATAACCGTTGCTACCATCTTAGTGCAAATATCGGCTTCTATCAACCACTGTTTCAGGACGTCTTTCCTCCTCTAATGCACTCTGACTGTACTGTCCAGGCTGCTGATCAATGAGATAGGATAAGCCTGCAATTCCTGAAGTTCCTACAATTCCTGCAATTCCAGCCCTCAGAGACAGGGATTTACCACCACACTAATCACCAGGATTCTGGAATATATTAATTCATATTCTTCTATCATTGTTCCATGTCTATTCTCAATAAAACAAGCAATTACAAGATGCTAAACCCCATGTCAATCATGGAAATCATGCCCTGAAAACCCCTCAAGAACATTCCTATCCCCCACCACCTCTGTTTAAGATCCATTGAATTCCTATTTCTCACACCCTTAAGAGAAATTCCAGTCATATTCTTTGGCCAGAAATTACCATGGCCCTTCCTACAGACCAACCCTGAGCTATTTTTGAGGTCTATTCCATAGTAACCTAATCAAAAATGACAACTTCTTACCTGACACTGCCTCTTGCTTTCAGACTATAGCATATGCTTTCTTTATAAATTTCTTTATTTCTTTATACATTTCTTTATTAGCCACTTGCACCACTGATGGGCACTATGATTACAGGGATTTTTTTTTTTAAAAAAATTCTACTTTGTTCTAATTTTAGATGCTAAGAAACTCCCTGACATGTGCTAAATTCTCAATGATTATTTTCTTAGTAAAAAAAAAAATGACCTCCAGATTGCTATTCTCTACTTTATAGACACTCTGTGGCACTTCTCAAACATTTTTTCTCTAGAAAACATTCTCCAAGAACATGAACATAAACCTTAGCTCTGAAAAATAATTGACTTTCAATTAATCCTCACAAATGAGAGGGATGCAACAACTGTTCACATGTGTCATTGGTACTTGGTCTTAGCCCACAGTTTAATCTCAGAATATGCCAAAGAAAAGAAAGCAAATGATTGACACACAGTTGAAAGCATGGGTGAAAATCCAATTGAAAATGTTCAGGAGAGATTCTATGGAAGGTTCAGAAGAGACTAGCCATGCAGAGACTCCTCCCCAAAGCAACTTTTGCTGAGGGTTTCACTCTTCAGTCTCAAGCTTAGCAGTATTAGCAGTTTGTCTCTCAGTTTTCAGGGAAAGTAAAGTATATCCAGACTTGACTTAAGTTAATGCTTTAGGAAATAATTGTTTTATTAAAAAAAAGTAAATATTTTGATTTCTACAAAATATGAGAAAATGGAGATTTTCCTTCATTTTGATTATATGGTTCATATATATATATATAGTAACTACTAACTAACATATATATGTATATACATAAATAAATAATTTTTAGCTGTAATGACAGGTTAATTTTGAAGATGTGGATTTCCTCTATGAAGATCATTTGTTTTGTTTATACTTTTTAGAAAGGAAAATGAAATAAAACTCCATTTTGTGTCTGTTCAAATGAGGAATGATTTGTTTTAATCACTGAGGAACTTCTGTATAAATCCAATTTCCTCTGTTAATTTTGTCAGCTAAATAATTGGTCAAGAGGCTCTTCAATTCAATGTAAAATAGAAAAAAAATCACCATATATTACACTTGTGATATTTCCAAAAGGATGTGTGCTAAGTGCCTCAAAGTAAAAGTTCTTCATATCAATTTGCATTCTAAATTCTAAGTAATTTTCAGGAAAAAAAATGGTTCCCATATACTTTAAGATTTCTTGCAAGTGAGAGTGTGATAAGAACAGATTTCTGTTCAATGTGAACTCAGCTGTCTGCTAGACTGAGTGTGGGTGCTAAGGGGCAAGACTGAAGGAGAGCAAGCTGTCTAAAGTGACCTAGAAAGTCCCTTCTAAAATTAACCTGGCTTCCAGCCATTATTTCAGTTTGAGATAATATAATTATTCTAATATCCTCACCTCCCACTTCTCTGCTTTACAGCGTACTATCTTAAATCAGTTTATTGACAGGGGAGAGTGAGACTAATAACTGTCAAGATGACAGACTGAAATTTCCTACCACAGGCTTGTAATCCTTTTATGGGGAGGATAGGAAGGTAATAGCAGTTAATATTTCTTCAGCAGTTTATGTTTTACAAAGCACTTGAGATACATTATTTCATTTGATATTTCCTTAACTTGGTACCTCAGTTATTATCATCAAAAACTCATTCCCTGATAAGGAAATGGAATACAAAGTTTAGTCAAGACATGTAGCCAGTCAGTTGTATACTAAAGGCTCAAAGCCTAGGTCTTCCTTCTACAGTATAATCATTGAATCTTCCGTTTCCCCCTCCCAACCAAGAAAAGAAACACTGCAAGAGAGAAATAATGTTGTTATCCCTTCTTGTAGATAATGTTTCAAAGGTAGAAAGTGATAGGAATGGGAATTAAATCTGGGCAT
This sequence comes from Montemys delectorum, assembly GCA_019843815.1. Lineage (NCBI taxonomy): Eukaryota > Metazoa > Chordata > Mammalia > Rodentia > Muridae > Montemys > Montemys delectorum. The sequence continues at coordinate 23,409 of JADRCD010223576.1, forward strand.
ACCACCTAAAATCCTTATTTTAATATTCTACAGTAGTTGGTTATATGAGAAAGACAAAAAAAATCTAAAAGGCTACCATTGGGCACTGTGCTTAATAAAGACAGAGAAGAAATGAAATTCAAGAGAATATGTAGCCCTGGCACATTCTGCGTCAGGACACCTACTATCCAATCCCCAGCCCAAGTCATCACTGAAATGGGGAAGTTAACATGATATGTAGAGAAATCATATAACTTTCTAGTTTGAGATACTTGACTTTCTTTCAATAGAACTGTGAAATCTGTAGATATCAGAAAACTGTAGACTTTGTCTTTATATTTCACTTGCATTATAAAAATTGGAAATAGATGACACAACAGTTTAGACTCTTGATCTT